>MZNV01001119.1:0-11931 GCA_002081555.1 Protostelium mycophagum | reverse complement strand
ATTTTTATTTGAATATATTATTTGAATATTCAATCTACAACTAGTCACCTTTGGCATGGTAAATTTGGCTTTTTCTTTGGTTAATATTTCCACCATTTTATATCTCACATCTTGCATTGCCTCTTTCTCTTTCTTGTACATCATGTTGTACATCATCTGATCACACACGTCATCTCTCCCATAATACATGTTGTGAAGGGTCGGAGGGTAGGTACCCCTGGAGATCACACGTCATGGGGGGGATGTGATTTTCGATGGATTTTCTGTCTAAAGAGTTATATCTATTGTAGTAGCTCCTGTCAATAAAATTATCCGAAAATCCGCACGCGGAGACCAAATCCAAAGTCTGTAAATTTAGTTTTTTTATCATTTTTTTGTGATTTAAATAAAATTAAAATGACGTCACCCTGTCTACAACGAGAAAGGACGCGAGAGGCCTATCTGACGGGACGTTCTGGAAATTTGTGGTGTCTAAAACAACTCGGTTCAGTATCTTTGCCAGAAGCTTCGCGTGTTCTCCGACAAAATAAATGTCCTCTTTGACATCCATCAATTTCGCGACGCATTGTAGACCGTGGACAAAATTCATCGTGGGGTGGGGAGGGGGTGGGAGGGACTTTTTCTGGAGGGGTGGGAGGTAGTCGTCGCAATTGGATAAAACGGTGACGTTTCCAAGAAAAGTACACGTGACTGAAGGAAACCAAATAAATGCGGCAATGCTGTATTTTGTCAAAAAAATAATTAAAATTGATGATTTTTGATATTTTGGAAAATGGACAAAAGACACGGACCAGCTCTTAAGAGGAACAGCCGTTCGATTTCTCTGAGCGCCTTGTTCTCTCGCTTTCTTCATGCAGCCTTGCAGTTCGATCATGACGTCACTAGACACGATCAGATTTAAAGGCATTTACATGTCATCCTCTTACTTGACATAATCTTCTGCTTCTCTTAGACGCAAAGAGACGCTTGGTTCTGCGGCTTCTGTCTTTATCTCTTGTGTCTCTTCTCTATTGAAATTGAATTGAAATTCTTCGCTCCCCATTTTATGAAAATCAGAATGAGCTGATTGGCTGAGACCAGAGTACAATATACACTCTTCGATGTCTGAGAAATAAAAGTCGGTGAATTGTCGTATGACTTCTTTGATTTGTGGCAGTAATTCCGGAAGAGGTCTTGCTATGAAGAATCAGTATGATCGATGGTGCCAATTGATCAGTCTCACAGAAGAAAATGACTAAACGCCGAGGGATGATCTCCCTCTGTTGGTGCAAAAGATGACATCCATTGTTCAGGCTCTGTGAACTTCTCGAGTGAATAATAGGAATGAGGCGATAGAATTCTGACAAGTGATTCCACGCCTCCACAAGAAGATTGAAGGGAGCTGAAAGACGCCTCATCCCAAAAAATGATCGAGTCCTCTGTCTCACTCTTGATCTCCTCAAGCTGTCGGACAGCCTTCTCTCGCAAGGGACTCTTCTCGTCTATCATGTATCTGATTTTGACCGGAAAAATGTGTTGTGATTTCACAATCAGATATCACGTGATATCACATTTTTCACAAAACCCACACATGTTGAAACAAGCGTTACGAATCAGACCAAGACCTCACAGCAAAAATGTGAGAATCTCACACTAATGCAGACTAATTTATATAGTTATGTTCGATCAGATCATATTCCTCTATGCAGTGTGCGTATTAGAAGTTGGAATGCATCACCTGATCATTTATAGTCCCTCTGGTGCTGTCTCCACCAGCACCTAGAAGGATCATGGGTTCTATAATTTGGTTGCATGGAGACACTGTGCCACCTGAACAATTCACTGAGCTGTGGTTCTTATCTCTCAAACCAAAGGTATTCATCTCATATTCGATTATTGATTGGTGACACAATTTCGCAGTATTTCAGGATGGTCATACCAAAAGGAATCAACAACGAGAAAGGTTCTTCTTGGTTCAGTACAGACGCAGAGAATAAAGTTACGGACGAAAAGCAGCTGAAAGAGGTGAGCAGTACTCCATGTTTTTGCAGCGAAAATGAGGAAGATCGACTTTTGTTGGCACATCGACACTCCTCAGAGACAACATCCACAAAAATACTCTTAGAACCATTTATAATTTTTATTTTGAAAACAGAGTGTACAATACATTCACAGCCTCATCGAAGAAGAGAAGAAATTCTGTGCAGCTAAAGACATCATCCTGGCTGGTTATGAACAAGGTGGCTCTCTCGCCCTGCTGTCGGGGTGAGTCCTTCCAGCATTGTAGAATGTCGACGTGTCATACTCACGTGACTTGTTAGATTGACGTATCCTGATACGCTGAGCGGGGTCCTGTGCTGCAACGGGTTTGCGGCGTTACCATCCACAATTAAAGAGGACATAAAGAAGAGCGGGAACTTAGAGACACAATTACTATGTCTTCATGGTGAGGAGGATCCACTGGTGAGTCCATGTCTCGATTTTCGTCTGTGTTATTGTTCTGTCTAAAGGATGACAGATCCCCTTCTCTTTTGCTTCAAACTCTTTCCAAAAAGTGAAAGACCTTGGCTTCTCTCATTTAGAAGTGTACGGCAGCGCAGGAGGACATGAGATAGCTGAATATCAAATGAAGACCTTGGGTATTTTCTTTGGTAACTACGATAACACGTCCATGCCAAGGCAGCCAGAGAAGACACCAGTCGTCGAGGATGACGGTTTCTGATGAATAAAATTGATCGAAAAAAATATACCAATGTTTATTATTGGAGGTAGATTACATGTCTTAGATGAACTGCTTGAGGAACTCCTGTGCGGTGATACGAGCTCTGGCATTAACGGCGAGACGGATCTCGGCGATCTCTTTGTCGACATCTTCCATAAATTGAATGACAAAGTCGACCAGCTTGTGCTTCAACATTGATCCACATGCGTGCGGTATCTGCCACATTTCACCTGGCTCCATAGTTTAGGTGGTCAACTTTCCATTAGGTAAGTGTTGATGGAGATTATTGGTCTCTCAGAAAGGAGGAAAGGTTAATAAAAATCACCTTCACGGGCTTTCTTCTCAGAATGACGAAATTCTCGGCTCTTTGGGACATGAAACGCATGAAACGCTTGCAGAGGATAACTTCAATATCGTCGGCCTGTTTCACCTTGATACTAACACGGAGGGAGTTGACGGAGCCCTCAATCAAAACCTTCTCCTTTGAGTTACGAGAGATGGTGACAGGGTTCAAGAGGAGCTCTTGAGCTTGTCTATGAATCCATCAGGATCTCCACGTGGCGATATGAATTAAATAGGAAATATACCTGGCCTCAACCTCAGGCTTGTTGTGTCTCTCGACATGCTGCGAGGCAAAATTTTGGAGGCAAAGAGCAGCAGTCAATGATTGTCTGACGGCGTTGAGGTAGGGACGAAGAGTCTGTGCCTTTACAAAAGATCAGACACACCCTATTGGAACTCCACCAACTCAGACAAGAACGTATGATAAATAGACCTACCATTTCTGTTCAGCTGGTGGTGTCCGAAGATCGAAAATGAGGTTCCGGTGGATGATGGGTTTGTGTGACCGCTCAACAATGTAGACAAGGCATAGGGCAAAAAATGCGTTTCGTGTGTCGACACAAATTCAACACGTCTTCACAGACACCCGACCTCATCTCCATTTTCAAGGTCACCACTGTGAGTAGACGTACCTTCTTTATTTTGGTTGCAAAAGAAGGACTTAAACAAAACTTCAGCGTGTTTGAGTTGTGACTGAGTTTGAATAGGTTTTAAGACGAGATGATTCTTTTGGAATACCACAACAAGGTGAGTCTCAAATGAAATGGTAACCGTAGGGTGGACTTGGGTCTTAATAATGTAGATCATTGAGGATCTCCTCAAAGACAGATACAAGGAGGCCAAGGCTACTCCCGACAAATTCGAGGCCATCGACATGACCATTGCTGACTTCGATGCCGTCGTCTTTCACATTGCCACTGACGCCGAAGCAAAGAACATTATCCGTATCTCCATTTCTGTCAAGTGCTGGAAGGAATTAGAGTGAGTATCTTTTTGGAGATCTCCAAGTAACGAAACCAATGAGAGTAGGGCCAGCGGAGTCAATGACGTCCTTAAGAGAATCTACGGATCCGCCCTCGTCGCCACCGAGAGCGGCTACAATGCCACCTTGGAACTCGACCTCACCAAGCCCCCCGCCGATTTGGACAAGTTCATCCACGATGTTGCTCTTTTAAAGAGAAACTCTTTCGCTGCACCTTTCTACAAGGTCTTTGCCGATGTCGAGGCAAAGAAGGGAGGAGGCCCACTCGTTGAGATCAACTACCGTGATGACGAAGCCATCTACATTAAGCCCGAGACTGATCGTGCTATCGTCATCTTCTCTATTGGATTCAAGGATCCCGATGACATTATCTTCGCCAAGGTCTTCCTCCAGGAGTACGCCGACGCCAGAAAGACCATGTCCAACGCACCCTCTGTGACCTACAGTCAGAAAGAGCCTCCTCTTGAGTTGAGAGGTGTTAAGAACCTCAAGACTGGTGACGCCCAAGGATACGTCTCCTTCGGTACGTCATTACCATTTTGATGCAATCTTTATATTCATATGAGCCAGTTCTTTTCGCTCCCCACGTTTCTGGAAACAAGAAAGAGAAGACGATAGACAACATCCAGACCTTCAGAAACTACCTCCACTACCACATCAAGTGTTCTAAGGCCTTCATCCACACTCGCATGAGAAACAGAGTCAGAACTTTCCTCCAAGTTCTTAACAGAGCCAGAAACGACCAGGGACAAGCAGAGAAGAAGACCATCACTGGAAAGACCTTCAAGAGGGCAGACGATCCCCAAACTGAATCGATGGACTACAACATCTGAGAGAAATGTAATAATACCCTCACTCATAACGCCTCACAATCTATTTTATTTCAAAATAGTTGTGGCTTTCTGTGCAGTCATATCAAATGTTTGTGATAGAGGACCTTGTGCTGTTGTATTTTCCAGCGCAGGTGTCAAATCGGGGATTTTTTCGTCTACTTTTCGCGAAAAGAAGGGTCCCTGGGCAGAAAATTAAGGCCTGAAGCACAGCGCCATCCATCAACTCCTCGATCACACTGGCGCAATCTCAATAGTCCATAAGGACGTCGTCACAGAGTCATTTTCTGAGCGGAGACATTTTGGAGCCGAATAGACCCCTCGGGCCAGGGACAAGGCTAGTCGATCATTCAGCACAAAAAGAGGCGCGTCGTTGTTTTGCTTTTGTCTTTCTATATAGACTTTTGGGAATGGAATCAGTGAGAGGTGTGATCAATGGTATTGCTCAGACATGGGCGAGAGGAAGGAGAAGTGGACCAGAAGAGAGTCTTGACGACAATTGGATGTGGATGCCATCAAGTAGAAGAGGCAAAACGGAAGAAGATCAGGTAATCTTGCTTATATATGCCATCAAATAGATGGCTCATTCAGAAAGGTAATCTCTATAAACGATTCGATGACGTACGATTCCATCAATGTAACGGGCAGAGCAATGCCACCACCAAAGAAAGGTGACATTTTCACCCAATTCCAAAACTCTTTCAATGCAGTTCGAAATAAAAAGGAACTAATCGATTAACAGGATTATCAGAGTCTGGGGCAATTGTAAATAATACCACTAGCCCACCACGAAACAGCACGATGCCAAATAAATGGTCTAAATATCATACAGGGTAAGTTTACAAATGTGAACTACAATTCTAAAATCATCAGATCAAATGTTGTCAACAAGCCGAACAATGCTTTTGAAAAGGAAAAATTCAAAGAATCACCAAATAAGCTCGATGTATGTCAAATCTCAAGCACATGATACTGATTCAAACGAACAGAGGTCGACGGAGAAGACAGGAGAGGATATGGAACATTATTATAGAAATAAGGACATGTCCAAGTGAGTTTTGGAATTCTAAATATGGGGTCTAATTTCCAATAGGAATCTCTTCGGACCAGAAGAAGAACAGGTTTCTGACCTTTATATATTTCGTGTTTCTGTTCAGATTAATATAAAGAAATTTAGAGGTGCTCGCGGCTGTGTCGCGACAAAAGAGGAGCAGCAATAACAGTCATTTTGAGGGAAATGATGACATCAGCTTACACACATGCACAGATAGAGAGGTTAATTACAAGTCAAATACAGAGCGATAAGCATGATCCACCAGATGAGGTCATCTCTAAAGGTAATATGGAGGATGATTGTCTTGTGTGATTTCTCGAATGTAACGGATGACATTCGACATGAGAATGTCATTCTTACAGAAATCAATTTTTTGGGCACGTCATTCGCGGCTTTGCCGCCAACATGCACTCTCCCGCGAGCGCAGTTTAGACAAGCCTCGTGTTATCGCTATGATCACAAAGAAGATGATGATCTGATGAGTGACGTCATCAGACATACAAGAGAGGATCCAAGCGGAGGTGAATCGGCGGAAGACAGAGAGAAAAAACTTCCCATCACATTGGGACACCGAAGTCCATCTCACACAGGTGACTTTTTTTCATAGACACTTGTGGTTGTGTCCACAACTAAAAAGTTTTTCTAAAAGTAAAAATATGTTTAAACGGCGAAAGTCTATTTGGTCATCGCTACAACTGTTTTGACTGGTTGTAGAGCTTCAACGATAAAGATATCATGCATTTTGATGCTGATGACATCACACCCTCACTACCCCGTACATTCAGCAACGACTCTCTTGATGAATACAGAGAAGTAGCCGTTGACCCAGACTCCCAAGAATATCAGGTCAGAATTCAAATTTTGAATTTGGCGATTACCGCCCGAATTTGTCACATCAAAATAAATTCAACATAAAGATAACCTGAAAGTTCAAGAAAGAATCTATATTTGAAGAGACTGAAAAGAATAGGATATTATGGGAATGTTGAATAAAGATGTCGGCACGCACGGAAAATTTGGCCTAGTCAAAGGAAAGAGCCCGACCGGTTTTGCCGTGAAAAGCATCACCAGAGTGCAGAACGAATTGCTATGGAGGAGATATTCATTCCACAAATCTCTCATCGACTCTAACAACAATTACAAGGTGAGAGAGTTCTGAGAATTCACGAATTTTTTTCATTTTTTTTGTCGCGTAAATCAGAATTAAAAATTTCTAAGAGACAAAAAATAAAATGTTCAAGTCTATTTTGAGTTTGTGCAAAGGATTACAAAAAATGAAATTCTACAACAAATAAAAATACGCTTTGAGACTCTATAAGTTGCGCTCACAAGGTACAGTTGCGTACGCATCCAAACAGTTTATATCTGAACAATCACCCCATCATCACACCACTATTAGACAGCCACGTCAACGAATACTATCTGTGGCACGGCACTTCTAAAAAAGTGATTGATGTTGTTAAGCGAGTCGGTTTTGACGAGCGTGTCAGCGCGGTGGCCGGAATGTTTGGTGCCGGTGGGTTTTTGATGACGTCATGATGACGTCAGCAAGATAACATCTGTGCAGGTATCTACTTTGCTGAAAACGCATCCAAGAGTAACCAGTATGTGCCTTGTCCTGAGTGCGGTCAAGGATCTATAATATCCGACTCTGCAGTGTGTAACTGCGTACAAACAAAAGAATACGCATTGTTATTATGCAGAGTAATACTGGGTGATGTACACGCGGTGAGCAACTACAACGAGCTGGTTTACAAAGGTGACGTTTCATTGGAATGAGAGTCACTGAATGTACAACAGGAACGGTGCAAAATCCTGTGAGAAGGGCGCCTGTTAAGAACAGAGATACGGGGCAAGTATACGATTCTGTGCTGGGGGAGTCGAGTCAACACATACGTGAGATGATCGTTTACGACAGGTGAATCTCACGTTAGTTACCGCGATGAGGTTTGATTTGTGTAGGTCACAAGTGTATCCGGAATATATCGTTCACTACAGACGTATCCCTCCTGAAGAATAAATATAGAAGATGAAGACATTATTTCTTTGATGAATCGAACGTAGGCGAGAAGGGATCTGTTGAGACAGGACATTGTCACATCAAATGCACAGATCACCCAAGAAGAATGTGGCCAGACCCAGGCGCGAAAAAACACACAGAACTTCAATTTGATGGGAACTCCATGAAATCTCCATTTTAAAGAATGACATTTTCAACTTGAAGTATAATTGTAGAGGCCCAAATACATCGGACTTGACTCTGGGAGACCGTTTATCACTTTCTGAGGACACTGCAATATGAACAACGACGAGGAAGGTGCACGTGCACTTATCTCATCATCGATGTCATCCGAGTTTGATCGATCCAGTTGATATCTTCTTTAGTGAGCTGTATCAGATCTTCCCAAAAGATCGGGTGTTCCTTGACGGAGGAAAAGCTCTAAAATTGGACTACCGAAAACCAACATCAGAAGAAGATGGTACGCAGGTGACCTGAGATTAGGCCACGATTCTGATGATCCAGTTGATCGGAGGAAAAAAGCTCTTCTTCTTTTGGAGATGGGCACAAGACTCTATGAAGATGAGGAGTTCAGGAAACTGTGCTTTCGACTCCAGAATGATTCTCACCCCCCCACACAGGTGCGGGATCAGATACTACCTCAAACTAACAATGCCAGGATGGCATAATCGGTGTTAATGTCATCTCCTCCGACAAAAAACAAAAGGGTCCTTACCTCTCTCGAACTGGCCTTTGTGGGGTTGTTCATCCATATGATCTTCACCATGAATTGACAGTAATCAGGACGTGCAACTAATTGACAACACAGAAGATGATAAATCGTACCACCTTCTCAAATCTAATTGTGATAAGAGCTGGTCAGAGAGATACACGGTCGTGCCAGGACCCTTACCAGAAAAGATGACAGTGGAGGATTTGAAACCGCAGTTCTGGGTGGTGCATTATGTGGGTGTACATTGAAATTTCATAGAAATTTGATTAACTTTAAGATTTATCCAAATCCTGACACAAAGGAACTCCCTGAGCGACCTTGTGAGTCTTCAATGTTGCTTTGTAAGTAAGATGAGGGACCAGATTAAACATCACAGACAAAAACCTCGACGAAGCCCTTCAGCGGGTTCAGAAATCTCGGGAGCTGGCCACACCGGATGGTGTGGAGGATGGTGATCCTTCCAATGACGGCATTGGGATGTCCAACGAAGAATATTCTGAGGAAAATATCTCGGTCCCTGAAAAGCAACACCACGAGGAGGGTGAGCAACCTAGTGGTGCCCATCATGTGGATGCATCATCAGATTTCTGCGGTCAAGATCAGATGGATACAGAGGCAGACATTGGGAATATACCTGCAGTACCCCCCACGAGCCAACATTACAACGAGGAATTCTTCAGTATGTGAGATCTTGATGAGAATTTAGTTGATGTGTTCAGTTTCGAAACTCGGCGTTGAGCTCCGGAAGGGGGTGAGCAGTTTTAGGTTTCAATGAGTGGTGATGTTTTAATCGCATTTCTTGACTGGTTGTAGATGGATCAGTTGATCGACCAAATGAGCGAACTCCAAGCTTCAAAAGATACATTGCTCACTCGCAATGCGGATATAACTAAGAAATGGGCTCTTGTGTGTTACAACAATGTTAACACCAGCAAGTGCTACAAGCGGTTGTGCGATGCAAAAGATCTGTATAGCTTGGACATCAGTGCTAAATCTGACAAACCTCAAAGGCATCTGATATACAAGAAGGAGCTGAAATATTCACCCACTATTGAACTGAAAGATTCATCCACTATTAAACTGAAAGATTCACCCACTATTGAACTGAAAGATTCATCCACTATTGAACTGAAAGATTCACCCACTATTAAACTGACAGATTCTGGTCTCTATTGCGCTTGCGGAGGGAAGATCGGAACCGAACAATTTGCTTATGGCGAGTTACGATACGAGTTCAAAATTGACATATTCTAGGAACACCAAAATTCGAAATTACACAAGATGTAAAATTTGTGTGCGAGGATACAAAGGAGCAGGAAGACATTAACAAAGAAACTACATTTCTCGGTGAACTTTGATTTCCAGCATTCCTAGTATTGAAAATAACAGAGGAAAGAAAGTACAGGAAGCCAAATGACAACACAAAAAGTAAAAATCTGAAGGAATCTCGATTCACATTTCAAGTCAAGTGAGGATCTCTGTATTCAGCATGAGGTTTCAATGAAAAAATAACATTGAAAGGGCGGGGACAGAGACCGGCAGTTTCACGGGGTACCTGAAGGATCAAGACGTAACTTCTGGATTTTTCTTGGAAAAGATACAGCCCTTCCTCTCAGACATATTCAAGAATGTGGTCAAATGTCAGGTGATCAGAGCGGATAATGAATGCTTCCCGCCACAGTGCAAGCTGTTCAAAATATTGACCGAGAACGAAAACAGATTTCTCATCTCAGAGCGGTAATTTTCCCTTCTTTAAATTTATAGAGGAGGAGATTAAAGTGAAGATCACAGAGAGAAATTGGAGTTGAGACCTGACCAGGAAGAGTTGGTGAAAAAATGTGAGGGAAATTCCATCGTTGTATCCCCCACTGGAAGTGGTAAGACAATCATCGCACTGGCAGTATGTGAGCGCAAGAGAAAAGCGGATGAAATATCACAGAAACCGTTTAGAGGTCAGTCTCATTTTTATTTTTTTCAAGTGAGATTGACGAAAGAACAGCGGTATTCATTGTAGACAAGGTGCACCTTGCCAACCAGCAAGCCGGAATGTTTGCTCGGTACACAGACCTAAAGACAGTCATCATCACAGGAAGTGAAAACCAAACAATGAAGTGGACACAAGCGCGCGAACACCACGTCATCTTCATCATCGCAGACAAGTTCAAAGCGATGCTTCAGATTAATCCAAACCTTTTGGAGGAGGTATCTCTGCTGGTGAGTGTTTAAAAATACTATGACCATGGGCAAGATGGTGATGACTGGTTCTAGATGCTGGATGAGTGCCACCACACAAACAAGAATCACCCCTACAATATGATTATGTTATTCTACAATAAGATGGATGTGAGAAGCAGGCCAACTGTGATCGGTATGACCGCTTCTCCTGGGGGTGGTGCTGACGTTGAAAAGACTGATTATGTGAGATATTTCACGAGATAGATCCGATTGAATTTTCATACTCCCAAATTATATTCTAAGTTCTGACGACGGACAGTTGATCAACACTTTACAAAAAAACTTGGGTGAAGCTACAATCGTGCAAGTTGTAGACAACATAATATCACTTCGTAAGATATCACAATAGGTCTACATGACATATTTACATGTACAGAGAAGAGAGTGCCTATTGTTGTACCTGAAGAGAGGCCCATTACACTCACTCCAAAACAGACCGAAGCTTACACAAATGTAACATCTTTTTAGTCTTTCTATGGATTGGCAAATAATATATGACAGTCCTACAATAAATTATTGGAACTGCAAAGAAATCTCGGACTAGACTCTCTCGCGGAGTTTTCAGGGGATCAGAAGTGGAGCGGATACACTGAGAAACTTGAGGAGGTAAGATAGAAATAATTCTGTCGACATTAAGACCGTTGTAGATCATCAAATCCAAAGAGAAAACCTCCACGGAGGAGCAAGTGAGGATAATAATACCTTCTCCATCTCTGATCAATTGTAGATGAATGATCTGCAAGAATTATTGAAATATGCCGAAGGGTTGTTAGGATTTAATGAGACACAAAATATGACAAAGTTGCATAACGAAGATGGGATGGAAGAAGAGAGAACTATACAGGGCAAGAATGCAGAGCTGATGAAGCTGTTGGAAGAGCATTTTGAGAGCGAAAACGTAAGATTCAAGGTTACATAACACGATGTATTTTGACCATAAAAGGAGGCAGATTTTAAGGCGATCATTTTTGTAACCACCAAAAAATCAGTTAAAGAACTCAAGGCTCTGTTAGAGGATGAACTTCCACAATTTCCATACGGAGTGAGCATATGTT
>MZNV01001118.1:0-110032 GCA_002081555.1 Protostelium mycophagum | reverse complement strand
TTTGTCCAACCTTGTCCAATCCGAACATCAAACTTCTTCAGAACGGTACAAATGACCGCGGCGATCTCTATGAAGGCGAATTTTTTGCCCATACAGGCGCGAGGTCCATCACCAAAAGTGAGGAAGGCCCCCTTGACCGTGGCTTTGAAGGCAGGATCACGTGTGTCATGTCTGTACACGTCAGAAAAATATATCCTATAAGACCCCACCTCGATGGTCTGAAAGCGCTGGCGTCATCACCCCACACCTCGGGGTTGTAGTGGATGGAAGGTACACTAATGTCAATCCGAACTCCGGCAGGAATGATTATTTTTCCGTCGCACAGCTGCTGCTCACGGCGAGTCTCCCTCCAGTGTGTAAATGCTACAGGGAACATTCTCATGGCCTCTTTGATGAAACATTGCATGTATATTAAATTGTTATAATCCGAGTATTGAACATCTCTGTCTCCCACAGCCGTTTTGATCTGTGGAATGTCAGAAATGTCATAGTGACGTGTCTGTACCTCTTGACGGATTTTGTCTTGTTCTTCGGGGTGGATAGATAATAAATTGAGAATGACTGACATCGTTCCGGCAGTCGTTTCGTGCCCAGCTGTCAACATGATGAAAGCATTGCCCATGGCTTCGCTATCCGTCAAGCTATGGAGAGTCAGAATGATCCCATTTGCTGATTTGATGTTACCCAGAACGGGATAGTGCGGCAATCAGGTTCTCTTTGCGATCTCCGGCAGGGGATGCTGCATTCCTCTCCATCTTGAGCATACTCTTCATGTATGCCACGAATTCATCAGACCTATGGAGGTCACAAACCATCTCAATCTCGTTCACTCACGCTTTTTTCACGTGTAAGAATTTCGGAATGGGGAGCCAAAGGATGTCTTTAAAAGCGAAGACAAATATTAGATTCTCGATCGTGTCTCTGACTGCGTGATGGAAAGCCATAGAGTGGCCTTGCCACGTGACACTTGTAGACGCATCCCAATTAAATTTAATCCCGAATCCTGACATATGTCAATCAATGTCAAGATTATGACATTTGTTCTGACCTGCCCAGGAGATGATGTTTAGTGCCAGATTCATTGTGTGAGAGAGGACAGAAGTGACATTGTTAGACTTCTCGTCCCAATTTGACACCATCATGTCTGATTGTCTGATGGATTCGGCCCACACTGCAGTGTTGTTCACTTCAGAGAA
The DNA here is from genome assembly GCA_002081555.1 of Protostelium mycophagum. Lineage (NCBI taxonomy): Eukaryota > Evosea > Variosea > Protosteliida > Protosteliaceae > Protostelium > Protostelium mycophagum. The sequence continues at coordinate 108,836 of MZNV01001118.1, read as the reverse complement.
GGGCGGCTGCACAGTTCTTCGGTGCTGCTTCCAGGTTTCGCCTTCGGTGGTGAGAACATTTGTTCCAAACAGATTGGCAGCTTCCATTAGAGATCTCGGTTTGGGGAAGTCATCTTGGCGGGAGAGGATCTACAACCGTCAGGTGATTGACGACAATGTTTACATTACCTCATGAGCGATCTCAGCATCAGTGATGTGGATGATGGTGCACGAGGCAGTTACGAGAGCTTGAACTTTCCCTCCCTTGTAATGGTCTTCTCTGTTCTCCCATAAATACATCTTTTGGACACTGCTAAGCCATCTTGGTACCAAGTTCAAGCGGATGCTGTTATCTTCGGGACCCCAGAAAGACTAAGAATAGGTCAGCGCCGGAGCAAAACACCGTTTGTACCATTTTAGAGGGGATCTTGTGAGCGGTCATGCTTCTTTGGCGCGTGTACATATCCCATCCAAGGGAGATGACATAAACTGCCACGATGGTAGCTCCTCCTAATAATAAGGTTGTCGACATCTGTTGCTTGCTTACTTCTATGTTTCGAATATAATGATGGGTGCCTCACCAAAATGCCTGAGTCGGGGAATTTCCAGTGCTGCAGAACAAACTATGTCTGTCTACAATCAGGCTCACCAGTTGTGACTTTGGCAGAGCCTTCGCCGCGTCAACATACCGCAACTTTTACGGGAAGATGAAAATTCTATCTCCCATTCCCCTAGCAACAAATTACAGGTGCTGCTCACACCAACCAGGACATATTAATCCATATTATAATATGGATGGTTCTTCAGCATTGATCCAGTTCTTATCGGACAATCTCCCCTGGGAATTATCCCCTGGGAAGGCGATGGTTGCCTCTTTCGGAACAAGTAAAAATTCAAAAAATGCGTCACCTCTGGATCCGTTACTAATCAAACATTATTTATTCTATAAGAGGTCTGTCGAAAGCAGTATTCGCAGCGCTGGGGAAGCTGATCTTGTCCCTACATGCAAATTGAGTGGAGATGGTGTTGGAAACGCATTTAGGGTTCTGATGCGGGCACTGCTTCGAGTACGTCACCGTCACTCCCATGATGGCGCCGCCACAGCTAGTCCTCGCAAAAGTGGTGGTGGCAAATCAGAAGCGGAGGGTGCCGGTGAAAACGAAGTGGCTGAGCATACCCCTCACTCCATTCAGGCAATCTGAGAGAGGAATCATTTTGGTGGTGATTGGAGGTCCTGAGCAATCACTGTTCCCAAAGTTCTCGGCTTCCACTTGATTCTTGTTTCTTACAAGCTTTCCGGAGGCACCGCCGATGGAAAAGCAAACGTTAAGAGGAACAGCGGTTGCATTAAGAGGTTGTCCTTTGCAATCAGCTCTCGAGTATGTTGTGTATTCCACCCAAGTTTCTGCGCTAGCCAGAGCGAGTAAAGCGAAAAGACTGCTGCCTTGGGCATCTCTGTGTCACTTCGATTTGTTGTTGTCATGCTGAATCGGACTTTCCGAGGCGATGTCAAGAGAATGTTTAAAAGTGACAGAACTGACAGGCGTCTTCGATTTTTCTATTTTCAATATCAAGCTTGCACCCCAGTGGCTTTTCCGAGACCCCAGCCGATGAGGTATGCAACCGCGGTTGTGACACCTCCATTAATCAGCATGGTAAATCCACTGAGCCACCACCTCCTTCCAGTGATTTTTCCCTGATGATCGTCAGTGATCTATCTTGCTCTTCCGTTGCGCAAAACCATTTTCCGATATGACTTTGCAGCACGATTCGGTCACCATCATGCTTTGCGGGCAATTATTTTTGTGGTATCATTCGTCAAATTTTTGTGGAACAACAAATTTAATGAATTTGGATATTTAAACCACATCCGACCCACCCTTGTCGCGCCGAGAGCAAACAAAGCGAATGCAAAAACTCCGACAGAAGCCCAAAAGATGTAGTCGAGTCCACCGACGACTGTGTACTTTAGCGAAAAGAGGAACGGCAGCATCGGCACCCCTCCAAAGACAACGAATGAACCTGTATCATCAGTCAATGATGATACCATCTTAGAGCTGTTGTGAGAATTCTCTCATAAAATGTGGATTCTACAACGATGTAAAACGCACCAAAAGTGATGAGGGCACCCTTCAATGGGCTTCCACCATCTTCTTCGCTCATGATTCCAAGCTCTTGGATCAACATCACATCCAAAAAGGCTTTTTTAGAGGTGAATAGTAGATCTACAACCTGCCATACGATCAATATGTATACAAAACATTGTATTATCGACGTGAATGCCGATTAAAATGATCAATTATATAAATCGATTTTTTGTCATAAATTTATTTAAATTCACTGGAAAAGCCTTGATGAAAATCTAATTTGGATAATTTGTTTTTTAAAAGATATCGCGTTGATTCTACCTCTTGTGCGTCATCTCTTGGCAATCCTTTGTTCATGTAAATTTCTACCATCTCTGCCTTTTCCATCTCAGGCACATTTTCTACCTCCCTGCATCACATTGAGCTTATTTTGCCTTCTCTATTCCTTGTTTTTGATGATTACGTGATGATTTTTATGTTTGTGAATCGAATTGATCATCACATCACCCACCATGCCTCTCGCTTTCTCTCCTTTTCTTCGTGTTCTGCCTCTGCTTTAGAGGATAAATAATCACCTATAGCCATTCCAATGGCATCTCCCAGAAGGTTTGCCACACCCAGAATGAGAATTGTGCCTCTATTGAGGTTTGCGGCTGCGGCTGACACAAGGATTGCAAATGTTGTCACGACTTTACTTCTCAGAAATCAAGATGATAATCACAAGGACCCACTTCCATCAAGACCGCCAAACACAATAGACTCTATAAATTCACCAGGCCCACTTGGTTCATCAGCCCGAAACAATGCAGAAGAGATACCCACCCAACATGCTTCTCCTTCGCGGCGATCAAGTGTTTGTGAACTTCTCTTGAAGCTTCGGCATCATCTGCCACAAAAGCTGCACGGGCACTTTGTGCTCTTGTTGTCATCGAATGAATGTGAAGTGCTGATGTGAGATTTGTGGCTGTCTCGTTGTAAATAATGCAAAACCGAGAATTGGCTCTTTGTCTCCACTTCCAGAGGAGACTTAACATCTAGCGTCACTGTTACCAAATCGAATTCACCTTGTAAAATCTAGTCTCAAATACAATTCTTAAATCCCTGTTCCAATAAGCATTTTGGGTCGCATTATTCGCCACAGAATGAAGCAAGTTAATAAATCGTACTTTTTGATAAATAATTGGAGACCCATGAAGCTGATCGAGCAACGTCATCATTTGAAATCTTTTTGCTGAATTATATCAGGAATGATACAGGATATCATCACAAAATTCCAATTAAATAATTATTCTCCAAAGATTTATTCTCAAACTATGAGACAGAATTGGCTTCTCAAAGAGTCCAAAAAATAGTCTACACCAGAGCTAAAAGGACATAGACCAATAGCAAAGCAGCGGTGAATCCGTTGGCAGAATTAGGAAAGCTGATCTGGTCTCCACATACATCCTTTGTCGACTTATCAGCCCCAAACGCGTTACATTTGGGCTGCTTGATTGAACACTGTTTGGCATACTGGATGATGACCTCGGATACGGTACTACAGCCGGTTCCAGAGTAGTGAGTGGTGGCGATGTCAGCAGCCTGAGGTGGGGGAGAGAAGGAGGTTGCAGAGACTACATTCTTTACTCCAAGTGAGCAACCTTCGCTGAAGTGTGCTTCAGAAGGTCCTCCTGAACAGTCTTTTGATTTGTATAAGGAAATGGTGACTTTTGATCCGCTTGTCGTGGCTTTGGAGGAGATGTTGCCATCTGAGGAGCATACATTGAGAGGAATTGCAACTGCACGAGAAGGTTGTCCTTTGCAGTCTTCGGCGATGTAAGTATAACGAACAAAAGCGTCGGCGTTGACCAAAGCGATCAGAGCAAGAAGGAGAGTGGCTGTCTTGAGCATGAGTTCGATGTGTTCTCCGGTGAACTATCTTGGCGTTCACGAGGGAATGTCAACCGGAAAGTTGCAAGGATAATTTTATTTGCCTTCTCTTCAAGCCACCTCCTCAAGCTCATACTGCCTTCATTCCCTCTTTTTAGCAGCATAACGGCCATCTGTTTCCAATTGTTTTCCTCTAAGATGCCAAACAAAAGGGCCAGGTGGTTGTACTCTGTTGTGAGTGGTCGTGCGCACCATTGAAAAAAATAGAATTGTAAAAAGACGGAAATATTTTTCCCGCCAAAATTCGACGAAAGACGTTGATCAAGCTTGCATGTTTCGTTGTTCTCTGTGGAAAAATTTCTCATCACATGACATATTTCGTTTTAGGGTTTAGGGTTTTATTCTGTTTTTTTTGGAAAATTTTTGATATCCCCGAGGTTTGATTATCAAACAATCGAGAATTCGCTTCGCTTGTGAAACTGGATCTTCATTGGCCCTCACCCAGAACAAACAAATCATGTTCAAGACAATCGCTCTTCTCCTCGCTCTGATCGCTTTGGTCAACGCCGACGCTTTCGTAATCTACTTCTACAATACCCCAGACTGCAAAGGACAACCTCTTAATGGTACCGCTCTCACCAACAACATCTGCTTCCCCCAAGGCGATGGCTCTGTGAAGACCGTGAAAGATGGAATGACTGCCGTCCAATCCACTTATAAATCAAAAGATTGCTCAGGAACAGCAGCCTCTGAGAAGAAATTTCCTCAGATCGATTGCTTGGGAGGCATCAAGATGGTGGTCAATGCAACTGCCTTCTCTCCCGCACCTCAGGCCAACGACGAAGGCGCCAACATCTTTGCTACAAAAGACTGTTCGGGTGCCATTGCCGGGGTCACCATCAAGTACGCCCAACAATGCTCAATCAAGGACTCCAAATGTATTGTGGACGACCAGAATAACACTTCTCAGAAGCCCATCTGTGGAGATAAGATCAGCTTCCCCAACTCTGCCAATGGACTCGCCGCTGCTTTCGGCTTGGTCGCCCTCCTCTCAACCCTTTTCTGAAGGCATAAAGGATCGTGCATTTTGTCACAGTTCCTCATCTACAATTCCACAGTTACATACCGTGCTACTTTGCGTGTTCTTACCGAGAAGACACCACAAAGAGTTGAAAGTCTTTTAAACATACAATATTTTATTGTGGAAAGACGAGGCTGTCCAAGTCAGTGGCAAGCCACGGAACCGTATCAAACAATTCGTAAATGAATCTCCTCGCCTGCAGATATTAACCCCAGTATCTACAACGTTGTAAACCCTCACCGCAAGTCTGTACTTGTAGATCCCCATCAATTTGAAGGCCTCCAGGGCGATTCGGGGAGAAGAGAACAGAAATGGATGCTGTGCCTTCAGTCTCTGTGTTTGATTAAACAAAATTCGTAAGAAAGATATCATCTACAACGGTTATATTTTGGTTGACCAAGTGTTTGCGGCAAAGCCGCAAAGACGCATTCTCTGCTATTCAGCACTGTGACACAACTCCTGCATAAAGACATCATTCGTATCGCGGTCATTGTCTATAACCACAAACCCTGAGACTCCTGGATGCAGGTTCGGCGCTGATTCCGTTGCTCAGATGCGTCACGTTGGTCAAGATTTCCTTCGTTGCGTCTTCTTCTTCCTCAAAGTAAGGTATGTCACCGAGCAAAGCGAAGGAGCCGCAGTACTCGTCAGAGGTCAGCTGAGAGAGTCAGTACACCCCTTTGCGATTGCTCTGCAGATGGATCGTGTTCGATTTTCGTTGGGACAAAGCAAATCACCAAACATCCCGCGGCTTTGCCGCGAATCTCTAAAGATGCAGAGATTTATGTCTTTGGTTATAGAATCTCGAAAATCACGAAAAACAACGTTGTAGATACTCACGTTCATGAAAGGTTCGTTTTTGATGTCTTTGGGAATGCATATTAAGGATGACAGGTCTGCGGGAGACTCCCAACCCAGATCGTCAAGAAGATGTCTCGACTCTTCCACCCCTGATATCATACCCAATAAGTACACACATGTTCTGAGAACGATCAGATTTCCACGAGATTTCAACAGAATTCGAAAGAATCACGATCAGAAGATTAAAAAATCTGGAAAAAATGACAAAAAACAGCGTTGTAGATTCTCACCCCCTGATGGAGAGGCAGGGGTCAGTACCGGCCAGATGTACAATCATCTCTATGGCGTTCATGTTGTTCGTCTTGTGCCTCTCACTAATAAGATAATTATATCCCGTTTTGCTGGACCCGATGTGCCCCTGTACACGTCAAAAATCCGTCTCAAAGTCTCAAAATATCGGAACATATCGTTCCCGCTTTAAAATATTGTTGTAGATACACAAAAAATCATAACAAATAATAATAAATGCTGCCAAAATTAATAATAAATAATTGAATATTCACCAGGGCCCACAACGCCGATCTCCGATGTGTCTGGGAACAACCCTTTCTATCAAGTGCAATGTTCATGAAAGAAACGACGTCTTTGGACTCCTCCAACATTTCACATCCTCTCTCTGTCTTGGCGATCTCACCATAAAAGTGGGGGGGAGGGGTAACCCCGTCCCTGGTATCCTCAGAAAATGTACGTTTAAATTATATAAATCATTCTAATATTTTAAACAGAAGATAACCTGGTCATCCACAACTACTTTGCGAAATATCACAAAAGATGTCATCCATGAGATTTCGACGAAAACTCACTGTTCGTTCTCCTTGCTAAGCATCTGTGAAGAGGATGGGGAGAACACTTCGTTCAAATCGTGCTCTATAGATAATGTGTATGTCATATTCAATTCTTCCCGCCATAATTTCATCTCGTTCTTGATCTCTTGGGCCTGCGCGACGTTCTGGAACCCCGCTTGCCTCGACAACGATCTGGTTTCATCAGAATGGGAACGTTTTCAAGTTGAAAAATAGGATTCAAGTTGAAAATTTGAGTGAAAATTTCAAGTAAAAATAACAACTTTCAAGTTGAAAAATAAATTTCAAGTTGAAAATAAGGACTCGATGGAAGCTGAAGTTCATGATTGGATTCAGACGAAAAAAGGCGCCAAAAATAGTATTTGAATTTCAAACCTGAGCCAGAGGTGTTTTCCCGCCAAACCGTGTTTCAAAAGAATGGGACGGGCAGCGATGAGACTGTCCATATTCTCAGTCCGGTTACAGGCTTCGTTCAGCGCTTGAAGCGCTATTTTTGACACTTTGACATCGCTGTCACTCAGCTGTCAAATGTCAGAATGATGACATGCCAGTCTACAATCGCAAAGATTGATTTTTGTATTTTTTTAAACAGATAAAAGGCAAGAGAATTTGAGATTTTCGACAGAAATTTCCTGGAAATTTCCTAGTTACCTGTTCTAATAATAGCTCTATGCCCCAGGAAGAGAAATCTTGTACATTTGATCTTACCAAGACGTGAAGATGTCTCGTAGCTCTGAACCTTGTTCCTGCCATGACGTCATCACATCTTTCCCTGAAATTTCCCCGAATTTTCCAAGACAACTTTTATGAAGATTTTTTGCAGAAATTTGGCGGGAAATTTTTGTAGATATTTCACCTTTTGATGAAGAACTCAGCGCTTTTTTCAAGAACGCTCTGGTGTTGATGGACCTGTCATTCTTAGTTGACATTCTACAACGAGACAAAAAACTCACGCGGTGTAGTCTAAGGATGTTACAATTGTGGCGAATAAATCATCTCTTCCCGGAATGGCGAGAAGTGCTGTCAGAAAATCCAACATATTGAATTCCATCAGAATATCCAGCCCTGGGAGTTTTCAATTTTTTCCTCAATTTTTTTGTGAAATATTCTGAATTTTTTTCTTTTTTTTTGGAGTTTATTTTCTTTTTTGGAAATTTCTTTTGTGGATTTTTCTGAATTTTTTCTGAATTTTTTTGTTTTTTGTGGAATTTTTGTCCGAATGTGAAGAAATAAATTTAATTTATGAAAAGGGCGGGAAAATAGAAATTCAAAAAGACCTCTTGGGCTTGCGCTTAGACTTCCCAGAATAGTAAAATATTCAGCTGACATCTTCTTCCACATATTGTCTGCAGATAATGGCCTCTCTTTATACTACATGACGTCATCAATGATGTTTTTAAGCTGCTGGTCCCATCGCGATGCGACATGATGCGTTTTCAATCATCATTTTATTTTGGAAAATTCCAAGAATTTTTGGAATAGATGAAAAGGTCAAACTACAACTGTACTTACGGCAGGGTTCTGGCTATTGTCTATTTCCATTTTGATGATGTCAATTATTTCTGGAATTAATTTTGAATGTCTTAGGTGATCTGCCCCCTGCTCGCTTGACACCAATACCTGGAAATGTCATTCTACAACCACATCTACAACAAACATTTCTTTCAATCGCATCTACAACGAGAATCTTTTAGATCGCCGTCAGATCATTAAGCAGATCGTGCATCTACAATCACATCTACAACTCACCTGCAACAATTGACATCCTATCCTGCGGTACTTATCGTTGTCTTGTGTCCATGGCAACGAGGCAAAAGCTTGGCTCTGTGGTCTGAAAAACGAAATCATTCTTTTTATGAATTTCGTTTTCATGGCATGTGCCAGTAATCCTGGAAATTTCAATGAAAGTTTATAAAATAAAATACTAATATAATATAATATAATAATAAAATAGTAATAATAACATTAATATAATAATAATATATAACTGTATAATAATATATTATAATATATTATTATATATATAATAGAATAATAATAATGAAATAATAATAAACCTGGGTTCATGAGAGGGCCTTCTATGAGGTCACTTATGTTATCCCATCTCCAGCGAGAATGGTCCTTTGTATTTGTAACCTGTCATTTTATTATATTTTTATTATTTGATTTTTCAAGCGAAGATTGAGGGTAAATTTCCTGGAAAATTCACCTGCGATTCTGCGATTTTCTGTCTCAAATGTTCGTGATCCATCTGTGCGTCTAATTTCTTCAAAGAATCTATTTTTAGATCGTGTCTCCTGTCCCCAGACTTCAGCCTCTTCCAGTCACTGTGAAATTTCAGCGAATTTTCACATGAATGATCAAAACAAAAAACTCTAAAAATAGAAATAATTAAAAAAGGCGTTGTAGATACCTATGATGTACAGGGGAGGGGTCGGATATTGTCATGGAGTGTTTCGCGTGGTGGTAGGAGTGGAGGTTGCTGAGCATTGTAGATGCACGTGACCTCACCCTGGGGTCAAGAGAACTGAAAGAGGCGGCGAACTCCACCAACTTTGGTAGTGTTTGGACCTTTTTATTTCATTATGGGTTTTGAGCGAAATGTGGACTTTGTAAATACAAAATCCAGGTGTAAAAAGAATGTGAGAGGTTGTAGATGTAGCACGTGTTATGTTAAGAGCGACATGGCAGGTTTTTTGTGACAAAATGTTGCATACGGAAACGATCCCCTTCAATTCTGCGGCTGAAAATTCACCGAAATTTCCATTTTGAGGATCTACAACGCTCACCTTCGCGCACTGATTTGGGGGCAACATTACATTTGTTAAATATAATATTTCACCCAATAAGAGTGTAGATTTCATGCCAATGTTCTGTTGTAGATTGCCGTTATTTTCCAGAATATTCTTGGAATATTTCGTTCCCAAGGTAACGAGACCATCGATGAGCCCGCAGTTGATGAAAGAGACCTGGCACAATAAATTGGGACGCTATACATCGAGAAAATTCGTGGAAAACTCACGAGTAAGATGCTCAGGTAATTGTTGAGTAGGTTGTGCTGTTTTCCTTTTACTTTTCTGTGAAATTTCAGTGAATATCCATTTCACACGACGAATCCTGAATTTTAAAAATTTTTAGGAAAAAAAAATTTTGATATGATAAAACAAATTTGTCATTGTAGATGAGATACGCACCTGGGAAGGCCCACGAGACCTATAGACCTGAACGAGTCCTCTTCTGTTGCGGAGGAATAAGTGGGCCCCGCGGGGTCACTGTTTCTGTCTATGTCTGTGATCCTAAAAATATCAAACAAGGCATCCAGCACTTGCGCCTGGAAAGAATTCAGAATTTTCTTCGAATTTTCGAATGATTCTACGCGAAATTTCCCGAAAAACCCACGTGGAGATCGGGGGAAGGTAGGTAGAATGCGTTTACGATTGTAGATAGGCCCATGGGATCTGAAGACATGAAGATTAACCCCGTCCACCCCCTCAATAATGTACACACTGCTCTCAAACTCATGCTGACCTTTCTTCGCGTCAGTTGACGTGACGATTCACGGTATTTGACGGGTCAATTTTACCTTGTCATCTTTCTTCTCGATTTTTTGGGGTGTGACAGGTCTGTTTGTTGAGGGCAGCTACTCATTTTCAATATAAATATTCACTCAAAAAGTCATTTTTGAATTATTGTATTTTTTGAATTAAATATTTTTCGAATTATTGTATTTTTTTGATTTAAATAATTTTTTGTGACGTGAGAAAAAATGTTGTGATAAAGAATTATTTGATTGTAGATGGAAAAATATCATATGGTAACAGATTTGGACCTTTACAAAGACGGTTCCATACCGTGGTTTTTCACGGTAATTAACGCATTTTTTCCAAAAAAATGTTGTGAAAGAATTTCAATCAAAATTCTCAAATAAATGACAGAAAAAAATTAAAAATAATAATAATTAATAATCATAATAATAAAATTATTACCGGAGGGGCGTTATTACTGCTTCGAATACCCCCAGCCGGTGCTTGCGTTCCTGTCTCGTTGTAGAAGCGTCATCTTCCCCGGAAAACCAAAAAAACTTACCCTTGACGGCGGCTGTCCCAGTTGTCTGTGTGCCTGGTTTAGCATTTTGTGTATTCTTATCTGTTACTGCTGTGTTTGTTTGTGACGCGGGAGGCTCCTAAAATAAATTAGAAAATTTTACACCCGGTTCAGAATTTATTTTTCGAAATTCAAAAAAATCTAATCTTGTGGAAAAAAGAATTTCTCGATTTTGCAGAATTGATAATGTACTTAAAAAATCACGATCTACAACTGACCCTTATGTGACATTCTGCAATAGGAGCTAATAATAGCCCCAAGTCCATGGTCTTCCTGACGTACTTTCTGTTCTCATCATTGAGTAGATAGAGGACACCCTGCACCAAGGATTCCTGTACTCCAGCGTTGTTGGGGTCGAGCAGTGATTTGAACAAAAGTTTTATCCCGCCACAAAAGGAAGAACCTTGGGGGTACCTCATCGCTGGAATTTTCAGTGAATATTCGTCATGTCACTTTTGACGTTTTGAGATATCAAGATATTATTTTTTGAAAAGTCGATGAAAAATCTCTGAATTTAAATTTGAAAAATCTGCTGACAAAATAGAGAGGAAATTTTCCAGAATCTTCAGTGAAATTTCGATGAAATTTCACTCACTGATCTCACAGACCATCTCTATAGCAATCCTGGTGAGGGGGTCCTCCACAGCCTCGCCAATAGCAACCAGAGAATGTATTAAGTTATAAGGAAGAGTGTGACAGGATGTCACTGTCCACTTTCTTATCAATTTGAGCACTTGTAACCTGCGAAATTTCAATGAAATTCGGGTGAAATTTCGATGGTACCTCTCGGACTCGCTGTGCTTGTCCGCTTTGTCAAGAGACCTGTGAACAAATTAATCCGCGTTGCTATGGTGATTTTCCCTGCGATATGAAGGTTCTACATTATATATTTTTGGTTGTGGTTTGGTCTATAATTAGCAACTTTGAATTGCTTTTGACAAAATTATTTTTACCGGTTTTGTGTTTGCATGTTTTTGATGATCTACAACAAAGTCTCAAACAAAGATGTGGGTATTGTGTCAGATATTACGTGGATATATATAGGTTATGTTATTGCAGGACATACAGAAAGAACACCAGGGTGGACACATCCTTTGTGTTGTGCCTTTGTTTCTGTTGGGCCAGAACATCTCGACTTGATCTTTTGGGATGACAGATTTAAATGTAAAGGAATGTAATGATCACCTAGCAATAAAGACGTTGATTCCTAATGACAAAAGGTGTTTGGCGAAGGTATCATCATTGAGATAATATCGCATCGTGCGGAGACTCGCAATTCTCATGGTTCTAAGAGGATCTAATAGGATGGTCCTCAAGCTGGGAAGGTCAAGTTATTTTCGAATATATGCATCGAAATTGTATCCTAAGGAACAATTCCCTTAGGGTCAAAATATATTGTGATACGTGAAAGGTTGATCATTAAGTTTAATAAGAGTCATTATTCATTTTAAAAGGTCAAGATACGGACCTCTTTAAGAATATGTCCACATTATAATCACTCGTTTTGGTCTTTTCCGCTCTTTCGACGAGTTGATTTAGTATGGATAGACGCGATTTCGGATCAGATGATTCATCATTTAATTGTTGAATGACATTATCCAAAGTCGGAGGGTCCTCAGAGACCATTGAGATGACTCCTCCTTTATGGAGTATGGGAAAATGTGCCTCTCGCGCCACCTCCGCCCAAGTGTAGTTTGACATGTCTATTAGCACCTTCCATTTTCCTTCAGATACCGCTCCAAATGTGAGATTTCTGTACACGAACAATCGCCATTATTTCAAGCCGCAGTGAAGTAGAAGCCAACTGCTTTTGCAGTCGTTTTCACCTCTTTCTAATCACGTATTCGGTGTACACTTTTATCCATCAACTGTCGCAATCATCTGCGTTCTCCCATTTATGAAGCTAGAGCTGCACACCAAAATTCTGATTGTCATATCATTATGATTTGGCAGCAGATCTGTGAGCAAATGTGGGCTCTTCTCAGTGACCGCCAATTTTTCCAAGAATTATTTTATTGCGAGTTGTAGTTGATCAAACCCGTGAGCAAACAAGATTTTTTGATGCTTGTGCCACAGACGCGTCCAATTTCACAAGAGGTTCCTTTAAGAGTAAAGTGCTGCCGATTTAGATCTCTGTCCTATGCCACCTTATCAGCTGTTGTCTAAACCTGGGGGTGCAACACCTGCCCAAATTCATGTCTACTGCATCATACCCACCCACATTCTAAAGAGCTTGCCCAAGCCAAAGACCCACTTCGAAGAGTTAGTATGCGATGATCTGAGTATGGCCTCACCAGGACCCTCATGCACTGACTCATCCACACATGACTGAAATTTCGGGCCCATAGAGATGCTTCCACATTCGGGCCATGACGGCCCGATGTGATGGGACGTTCGTCGGCCTTGATGGCCCGAACGATGGAACATGATGGTTCGATGAATGGGACGTAATGGTTGTATATGGGCCGACGAGATGGAACATGATGGGGTGAAAAGGGGTTTACCTACTGCGAACAATTGAATGAATGTCCAAACCATCGTTGCAAATTGTTATTGAACTTTACAATGATTTATTGACACGTGCAATATTTGAGCCAATTTTGGAACAGCCACGCTGGAGAAGGGAGATTGGGATGCAAATTTAATTTACGAATAAATTGTTTGGGGTGCATAGATTTCGTGGTGTAATGTGGTCGATCATTATTAACACTGATGCTAACCCATCACGGGTGAGTGAACACATCATATTTAACTCTGAAGACACACAAATCGAAATCTTTCATTTTTCACGATCGAATGATCAAAATTTGACATATGCGAAAAAATTTGCATCAATCGGCTAAACCATGTCTGAACAGCAGGAAGAGCCAGTAACAATCAATGAGAAGAATGTTCTCATCATATATACAGGTCACCCAATTGACACTTGAATGCTTTATTTCTTAAACAAAATCAGGAGGAACACTTGGAATGAAGAGGGTTGGTGGGGTCTATAAACCTGTTCAGAAGTACTTATCTGAAGTCATGCACCAAATGCCAGAGATGAGGAATCATAGAATGCCGAGGTGGTCTCTTGAGGAATATGATCCTCTCCTGGATTCTGCTGACATGGTGATCACAATGTCACTCGTTATTCACTTTTTCTGGCCTGGTCATATACTTTTGTCATATACAGAAAGACAGAACCAATTATCTCGATTGACAGTGTCATAAGCACAGTGTACATCATTTTGAATCTTTTAGAACCCAGACGATTGGATGAAGATTGCCAACGACATCGAACGATTTTATTATGATTATGATGGGTTCGTGATCATCCACGGCACAGACACGATGGCCTACACCGCTTCTGCACTCAGTTTTATTTTTGAGAACCTGGGAAAACCTGTCATCTTGACAGGTGCCTGTACCCCCATTGTAGAGGTGAGCGGGAGACAATCTACAACGAATCTCAAATTTTATATAATTTTATTTTTTGAAACAAAAAATTTCAATCTTACCGCAAAGTCTTCGGTTGTTACCGTGATTTGGAGAATATGATTCAGTTGTAGATTTAGATTGATTCTATTTTAGGTGGTGAGTGATGGCCGCAGGAACCTGATCGTCTCCATGCTGATCGCGGCGTATTGCGAAGTTCCCGAAGTTTGTGTTTTCTTCAACGACAAGGTCACATTCCAATGTTTCTATTTTTCACAGAAAATTTCTCCTCGATTATAAGAATAATAATAATTTCACTTTTTATTTATTTTATTTTATCTATTTATTTTATTTTCACTTTTGATTTTTCCAGTTGATGAGAGGAAACCGCACTTCAAAGGTAGACGCCTGGTGAGTTTTATTCCATTGAAACCTCATATTTCAAAAATAAATTAAAAATATTTTTATTTTTAAAAAATTTCAGGGGTCTGGAAGCTTTCAGTTCCGGGTATTTTCCCGCGCTCGGAACACTCGGTCTACAACTCAAATTAGACATAAAGTTGACCCTGCCACAACCGAAGGGCAGGTTTAGAATTCACAGAAAATTCAGCAGAAATTGCGCCGTCTTGCGCATGCTGCCCGGACTTTCTGAGGAGGTGGGGTCGTTTACAGAATTGTAGACGGTGGAATCAGAGTCTATTTTTAGTATTTGGCAAAATCAAATTGTGCCACCAAAGATTTGAAAGAAAGGGTATTGAAGTTTATTTTCTTGCAACGGGCACAGAAATCCTTTGCAGCAAAGCCGCAACCACGAGATGCATGCATCTCAAAGTGTATTTTTCATTCGATTTTGGCATAGATCACCAGAACCACGCACAAAAATCCCAAAGATGCCCGCAGCGAACCCGCAAACACAAAGAAACTGACCTCATTTGGCGTGCATTCTCTTCAATAAATATATTGCCTCGAAAACTATAAATATATACGAATCAAAATGAGATTAACTGTGCAGATTGTGCAGAACGTTTTGAGGCCCCCACTACAAGGACTCATTCTTCAAGTATATGGTGTTGGTACCATGCCCCAAGGAAGGTCAGAGATTTCATGATTTCGCGTCAAACTCCCAAAGACGCAGGAATCGACCATTGTAGATTGACCGAAGTGTAGTCCCAAGTTGTTCGAGATCATGTCAGAGGCTATTAATAGAGGTGTCATCATCGTCTGTGTCACTCAGTGTCACAGTGGCACCATCGATCTGGGCCTGTACCAAGCAGGTGATGCCTCTTTGTAGATCCAGTGATTTGTACACATTGCAGGTCTGCTCAGCAGATCAACAAAGATGTTTCAAGTCGCATTGAACATTGAATGTTGAAGAACACAGGATCTCAATTAGCGAAGCTCGGCATCATCTCTGGCTACGACATGACCTGTGAGGCAGCATACACTAAACTCGCTCACCTTTTGGCGGCAAATCTGAAGACTGAAGAGATGAAGAGGTTGATGTCTTGTGATCTCAGAGGAGAGATGACTAAAAACAATCCGAATCTGTATGGCAGCAGCGGGATGTGGCAGACGCACCCTATAAACAGTCGCCTCTGAAGAACAACTTCATACACAAGTCTCATTACGCAATGTCTGAGGAACTTCTCGGGAGCAAAGAAATAAAACCGAATTCTTAACGTGCACAGACACGTTCACTACCGAGGTTGTTCGGTTTTACTTGAAGAATTAATCATCAAAATGTTTCCCGCGCTGTTCCTGCCGATTTTCAGTGATATTTTGTCGCATTTTTTTGGTGAATATTTGATTGCGGTAAGCCACGCGTCTTTAACGTGTTGCTAGGATCCACACAGGTTTCCACCATCTGCGGAACAAATCTTCGACACATCCACTAAACAACAACATCATCATGACGGGATTCATCTATCCAGATTGTGCTAGCAAATCACAGATCCACGCAAGATCCAAAGAAACACTCGAGAAGTCTGCAGAGTGAGCCTGACGTCTAATCACGATCATGACTGAATCGAGCAGGCAAAACAAAGAGATAGGTTCAAATCACACACTCTCCTTCGGGGAAAGAATGCACTATAAAAGAGCATCGTTGACGGATAAGGTGGCAGCGAAAGGGCACGGCCTTGCCAGCCATATTGTACACTAATCACCTCTGTATCAAAATAAACGTATCACATTTGACCTCACTCGTGAAACCTATGATATTCTGGTGATGATCCCTTGTGTACACATTGACGATGGATCATCACGGTCCAACGTCTAAGACATTGATTGTGCACAACAACGAATCACATCGCACATCATCAATGGATGATAGTGATCTCTCAAGGAATGATTTATTGTTCCTCCACGCCATTGCGAAGAGAGATGATGGAGTGGTCGAGGTTTTTGGCTTGTTGCATGATGTCTAACACTGCTTGTTTCCGCTTTATGAATTGCTTCATCACCAACACCTTCACCACTCAGTCATCCTTTTCTCTCAAGACACGGTAAGTTAACGAGAAGATCACGGTTAGATCTGACCAAACCGTGGAAAATAGAATGTACATTGTACAGATACAGAGATGAAAATTCGACGAAAATTCGGTGAAAATTCGTGAAAAACTCACATCTCCCTTCTTGCTCTTGATCTCCAGATCTGACCCTTTTCCCGGTAAAAATCCCCATTTCGTCTGATTTTCATTATTTACAGCATTGTAGAATGTCGACATCTCGTCTACAACTCACCTTGTCGATAGAGACGATGTCGTTGATTGCCATGACAACGGGCTCACTGATGATGTGCACATAGGTGTCAAATATGATGAATCTTGGGGTGATATATAAATAGCCCGCGGCCATGTGTCTTGTCAGGCATGCGTAATCTGAAATTTCGTCAAAATCTCGAATTTTTTTCCGCTGACAAATTATGTGGAATTTTTGTCGACCATGGCTTCATATGATTTCCTGTTGTCGACAAAAACTCACAAGTGATGACAAACTCCGTATTAGGCAGCCCATATTTCTCCTGAAAATCTACCGAAATTTCAGCTCGGAAACTCCGATTGACCGTCTACAACTGACCTCTGTCCGACTGTTCCAATAATTTGGAACGGGTCTGGATGGGCACATACTCGGCCTCGTCCATCTTCTTCTTTGCGACAGTGACAGAGGAGCTCAGACGTGTGTTCTCTTGAAGCAACGTTTTATTGTCTTCCTGCAACCTTGCCACCTTCTCTTGCAGCTCTTCTACTGTGTCTTGGAGGAGTACCCTGTCTTGTCTGTTCTATTTTTAGGGTATGGAAGTTTCCGAGAAGTTTTGGTGGGTTTTATATTTCTGAGAAAATATTTTTGAAATTGAGTTTTTCAATGATTTTAAATTGAATTTAATTAAAAATCGGTGCATTCTCTGGGGATTTTCGTGGCTTGTTTGCGTGTCGATGAAGACAGATGAAGATGATTCTTAAACATGAATAGATGTTAAATGCAAGATACCTCAGAAGTTGGATCTCCCTCTGTGTCTTCTCATCAGGTTTATTCACAGACTGTGCCTCCAATTGTGTGATGGCAGCCTGTTGCCATTCCACTTGCTTTTCTAACTCCTGAGATTACGTCAGTGATTATGAATTGATGAAATGAAGATAATCACATGGATCTGGGAGTCCTTGGCGACCTCCAAATTCTTGAGCTTACTCTCTAACCTCCTAACGGTCTCATCGGTGTTGTTTGTAGAGGATGTAGCTGCTGCCTGCAGATCTATTTCTGCCTGTCGTAACTTGAATTTGAGATCGGTGATCTCGCGCTGTAACTTGGCGATGTCTTTGTTGTCTGTTGATGCTACGCATTTTAGAACACAAGAAAGATCATGTAGAATTGATCGTGTGGTTGGATAAATATACCTGTTCGTTTGTGTTCTTTGTGTCTCTTGATCACTTCTACTGGTTGTGTCTGTAAAGTGGGTTGTGGCTTGCTCTCGTATGCCGTCACCGTGTCTGATAGCAATCGTACTTGTGTTGTGAGTGCATCTATCTTTGCATCGCGATCTGAGATGATCGACTTCAATCCATCAACACTGTTTGGATCGTCGACTTGCTTCTTAAAGAAGAAAGCCATGATGCTGTCTGTGTGTGGGGCAGATATGTGACGAAAAAGCACCTTTTTTTCTGAAAGAAAAGGCGCCGGAAATTTACTTTTAAAAACAAAGATCAATCAATCAATTCCATTTGCAGAATCAAAGAAATGAGCAAGAGAGATGCATTTCAACTCTTAATGAACAAAAGCCCAGTCTCATCTTCTAAAAATAAAAAGCCGGAAGCAAAGAAGACTAAAATGTGAGTCTCACAGACATCATTTCATGTCAACACTGGAGCAGTGATATAGAAGAAGAGAGGAGGAAGGATAGAGAGGTCGAGTTGACTCTGCGACAAAATGCAAGTGCCAAATCGGTTCTGACCGCTCTCGCACCTCAACCAGGTCAAGCTGACTGAATCATGTCAAAATGATCTCGATACTAATGTTTCACAGCGGCTGCTTTCAAGAACACTTCCAAAACTGCACCAACAAGATGGGAAAAGTTTACACTGAGGTGATTGTCACTTGACGTCTTAATGATCGATTCAATGTTGTCAGTCTCATAGATGGTGTGTGGCAGTGTGAATGGATACAGGTCGAAGTTTCCACATTTCATTTAGATTCATTATTTAACTTGAACAGTGCCAACAGAACTGGAATGAAGAGAGTAAGAATGGGATTTTCGATTCTTTTGATTAGAATGGATATATATGTGTTTAAATAAATCATAAAGGGATGAGTTTCACATACAAAGACAACCAAGGAAAGAATTGTCGCGTCACTTTATGTGCAAACTACAACGAGACAGCCCGCACCTGGCACACAGCACCCCTCACTAAAGATGGGTACAAATACCAGAGATCTCATTTGAAAGATTTTGATTTGAAAAACCAGGGAAATTTCATTTGGATTTCACGTCCTGAAAATTCCAGGAAGAGGATGGAGCTGTCACCTTCCCTGTCAAAAAGTGCTGTACAGAAATGTGTCAGACTCTGTAGGGCGGGACAAGCAGTGAAGGCCTCTCTGCACTTGATGCGCGCAGAGTGAGATGATTACAATGTGTGGTTGCGCGGCTTTGCCGCAATGTTTTGTGGTATGTCTGTGATGTTCACTTTGGCTTGACCTGACGCGGACAGTTTTGTTCACTTTATCAGAAGATTGATGGTGATTGTGATTGAGGATGCCATATTACATCCCATGATGTCTTTCATGATGTGGTTGACCGCCGCCTCTGGAAATAAAGAGTTCGTCCCCACAGACCAGCAGGTGTCGCAGATGAGCGATGATGTCATGATGACGTCACATGACAGGTACAGACGTTGCTAGAGATCGTTTATGATATCGCAGTGGTAAAAGTCAGAGATCCTTTCAACATGGTCGAGCCGCAAGTTCCACACGAACTTTCCGTGAGTTCTCCTCAAGTCTCAAAGTCTCAAAATGTACAGGTCAATTTTTCCGAGATTGATTCTCTGCCAGATGAAGAGGCCGCAATTATCCGATCTATACTTGCACGTGCCGCATTTGGAGGTGCAGTCAAGCATTTATTTTTTTGCTATTGCTCAACAAAAATCCATGTGAAATTCGCCGAAAACTCACGGGAATTTCAGGGATGGGAGGTGACATGACCATGCTGTTCACGATGGCATATGTCTGGCATAAACGGTTCAACAACGAAGTGAAAATTCCGGGAAAAGTCAATGAAATTCAAGATGAAAGTCCGACTTGGCTGGACTATGTCAGGAAGGTATTAGCTTTCAATTTTTTTAAAAGTTATTAAATGAGATCTTTAGGTTTATAAGATAGATAGATTGAATTTCTCATTCAAAAGTGTGGGTCCGCTGACACCGAATGACATCCCTCTCAGCTCTGTAGATTTCCATTGCAGTAATATTGTGCGTCTACAATCATCTTTACAATCGTTTTTCAGCCGGTTTTCAAGTTTTTAATTCCAAAAATGAATAAAAATAATTTTTCTGCAGGTGGATGACCTGATGAGCAGAGAAGATGTCAGAAATTTCTTTGAAAATTCAAATTATGACGACCCACCTGACACAATCAAACGGACGATGTGGCTGTACAGAAGTAGAAAGAATAAGAAATCCACACTCTACAACGATGTAGATACCGCAAAAACAGAAGTGGAGAAATTAAACCCGGTTTGGGAAGTCATCGAAAAACCCTCAGACGATATCTCAAAGTGAGCAAAAACTTGAAAATTTTGGCGCGAACGGGTGTACAAATCTCCGAAAATCTCTGAGAAAATTTCTGAGAAAATTTCTGAAGGGTTTGACGAGTTGTAGAACCATCTTAAACAGACGATTTCACTCGGGAAGCTCGATTTATTCCTACCAAAACAAGAACAACTTATCTCTGAAGAAATAAAGTTTTATACTTGTAATTTTCTTGTCTTTGAAGAAATGCAATTTAAATTCTTTAAAAACATTGTACATCTATGTTATATGCAAATAAATTATGTCACTGGCAGCATAAGTCTGTGGCTGTCAGGAAGATACAAACTTTCCAATCTTACCAGAAAATCTTTGAAATGAGGAGTTATAAAATCTTAAACAGATGATTTCCCTAATTATAAGGTTTATTCCGTGCTATTGAAAAATAAACTTAGAGTTCGATTTTCTGCCTTCAAAAAATGACGAGTTTTTTTAAAACATTATTTATACATCTATTTTCATTTCAATGAATCAAGGACAGCAGAGGATGAGGGGGTGGAGGAGTTGCTATGGAATATTACTGATCTGAGTAGCTGTATACAGTTAACAATGTTATTGTTTTATCTTGACAATTTTGTGCAGCGCGTTTATCTCAGAGTAATAACAAAAATCATGACATCATGATGGCACTAAGGGGTGTGAAATTTCCCTGATTTTTCTGATCGCTTTCTGGATATTTTCTTTCTGTTGATATAGATGCTCGTACACTTAAGCGCTTTGCTCTGATATTGTTTGGGTTTCGCACGATTTCCATAAAGGTTACGAAAGACATTCTTTATTGTCTTGGCCAGTCACTCAGTTTACAAAAATTATCTCCAAAAAGATGTTGCAGAACAACAATGCGCTGAACACCGTGCACAGCCAAACAAAACATTGGCAAAAACCAACAAAACACCTTCACTTTTTCGTTGAGAGCTTCTGTCCACTCTTGCATCTCTTCCCGCGTTTCAGCGTATAGAAAGTAAGTCCTGCCTCCCGTAACAGTAATGTTGAACCCAAACTCCCTCTGTGTGTTGTCTTGCCGTACCAAAGCCCCTGTATGGTGTCAGAATTGTAGATGGTCGGTATGGTTTCGGAGAAATTTCTGGGAAATTCACCTGAAAGTTCGATGAAACCTTGGAACCCTTGCATCTGGTCTCGTGCGTAATAAAGTCGGCTATCTACACCTGACAAAAAGAAAAATCTTCTCTTCCAGAGTTGTAGAAGGATCGCTCCTTTTTTGTACAACCACCCACTCTTGGTGAACTACAACGAGCATCAGAATATTTCGCAGAAATTTGAGAAAACCGCGGGAAGACACAAATTCTCCACGAGAAATTTCACTTGAATTTCGATGGTTTTACCTGGGGCATCCCTGGGAAAGTGGTGTAGGAAATACTGCTGCTCCTTGAGCTTTTTGAGCTTGTCGACACTGACAGTGGTTCTATTTTTAGCTCCACTATCTGCTCTTGTAATTTCTGTATCACCGTGTCTTTCCTTGGATTTTCTCAGAAATTTCTCAGGATTTGCAAAGCCATGATCTACAACGATGAAAATTCGTAGAATTTTCACCTCCGATTTTTTTCGTCCGATGCGACTAGCCGAGTCAACAACTCATCTAGTTGCATCTCTTTAGTTTTAGATATCTCCAGATCTGTTTTCATTCTCTCTAACCTTCCTTCTGTCTTTACGAGTTGACTCGTCAGCTCTTCCAACCTGTAGAGTTGGATGACATCTTCGTTTCATTGTGATGTTTCAAAATAAAATGTGTTATAGACATAAGTGTTCTTGAAGTTTTATGAGGAGATCTGGGATGTTGATGAAAATCTACCTGTCACGTCTGGAACCTGACACGTGGAATGTACCGTGTTTGTTACCGTAACCGAGCGCGGTAGAGCTCTTTCCCCTCGAAGAATGCACGAGGTTATTCGCGCGTGTTGCGAAGTGGTCCAACTTGTTCCGAATACCTTGGAAATTCAGCTGAAATTTCACGAAAAATTCTGTGCACACCTTCCAGGGTCAAGTGAGATGGGGTGGGGGTGGCTACACGTCATCAGTATGTTCATTCATTTTTGATTGTCGACAAAAAACGTACTGGTTGTAGATCTCAACTTTGAGACCATGCTCCACCGATTCTCCATCTCCGCCTTATGTGCGGGTGTCTGTTTTGACGTAACCCTTGCCAACTACAGATCAGTTTTCCACGAAATTTCGATGAAATCTCACCTTTCTCAGAGAGACGGGTGAATCTTCGTCTGGATCTACAACGGGTCATTCACCAAAACGACTTTTGCAGCTTTACAGAAAAATGATCTTGTTTATGCAAATAAATAGAGATATTTTTGTCCAGCGCCTGCCCGCAGAACCCATACGGCCTGGTATATCTATGTAGATATAAAATATTATAAAATACAAACCTTCTATTTGCTGTACAACTGGGGGGTTAAATGTTGACCCCCTGAAGCTTCTACTTCTCGTCTGTGGTGATTGTAGATCGTCAAAGAAATTTCGCATCTCCACTGTCCTCGGAGATACCAAACCTCCGGTAGGTTTATCCGAAACTCCGGCAGGGGGTGGGGTGATGGTCCGCGGCCGTTCGGGAGTTTTCGATGAAATCCACGAGCCGCTCTTCTTTTTGTTCTCAAACTGGGACATCAGTACGGCGTCCGCCGTTGTAGATGGTGTTGTAGACTTTGGCGGTGAAGATTTTTCCCGCGCGAAACTTTCCTTCTCCTCAGCCAACTTCTTTTCCAGTAATTCCAGTTGTCGACGCTGTACATTCTCACCCAGAATTTTCCCAGAAAACTCACCTGCTCATTTAATTGTGCCTGCTCCACCTCGTAATATTTCCTTTGGCTCATGTCCTCTTGGTAAACAGCCTCGTCCATTTTATTCTGAAGCTCTAAAGCGTTATCTTTCATCAGTTGAAGGAGCTGTTGGGACTCCTCCAACTGCAGCTTGAAATTCTCATTCTGTTGGGCTAAAAAACGGATCACTTCGCCCAAGTCCTCCTTGTCCTGCGGATGTCATTTTCCCGCCATTTTTCACTTTCAAATTTTGAAAAAAATTGGCGCCTTTTTTTCTGTTTTGAAATTTGAAAGAGGACCTTGATGAGGTCGTTTAACTCTGCATTCTCAGCTTCTAATTGTTGTATCTTTTTCTTCAAACATTCAATGTGTTTGTCTCTTTTCTCAGAAGATTCCTTGTCTTTTTCCAGGAATTGTAACTCGATTTCATTCTTCTTTTTCAGTTGTTCCTATTTAAATATTAATATTTATTTTTTTTATTAATATTATTATTTTATTATTATGATTATTTTGTTTTTATCTTTTTATTATTGTTATTTTATTATTATTCTATTATTATTATTATTATTTTATTTTTAAGAAATGATGCAAAAATCGAGACCAGGCAACAATGTCCAGCATAGTGAGTGCGAGTGTTTCAAAATAGTAAAACGTTGTAGATTGAACTTTCCAGAGATGCAAAGCTGTGTCAATGATGGTGAAGAAAGAAATTTCAAAAAAAATTCGGCAGAGCCGCCACTACAACGATGTAGTTTGACATCACTGTTCTTTTTTACAGTTGGGCATCGCAGCAAAGCCACACAAGTACACATTGTCCTAAAAGACCACGAAGAACCTACCTCCAGGTCATTGTTTTCATTCAAGAGTGAGGTGAGCATGTGTTGGGACTCTTCTTCCAATCTTTTGGATTCATTCAATGCGGCTTTTTGACCCTCGACCATCTACAACGCGATCAGTTGAGTTTTCAACGAAATTTCGTTGAAATTCGACCTCGTTGAGGGTGCGCTGGTTCTCTTGGTCTTGTTTGATCTCCTTTTTTAACGTGACTGTTACGGTAAGATAACGCGTAATTTCACGTTAAGATTAATAATTCGCGACATTTGAAAATTCGATTGTTTTTCATCTCTTCAAAAATTCTTCACTTTTTCTGAGAAATTTCGATAGAAACTTCATAAAAATTTCACAGAAATCTGTTCGAAAGTTCCGTGAAATTTCACGTACCGATCTCCTTCTTTAGTTGGTCATACTGTACAGACAGATCTGCTCTCAATTGCTCAGACTGCAGCAATTGCACCTGCACATCTCTATTCTTAACAACCCACTGATGTACTTGTGCCTGATAAGCTTCTATAACGCGTTGTAGATCGATGTTCTGTCCATTTTTCTGGGAAATCTGAGTGAAATTTCGAGGAAATTCGAGGGTGTTATTGGGATTGGGATCTGGTTACAACAGAACAGAAATGAAATGAAGATATAGAACCTGCATGTCTTGAAGCCAATCGAGAGCGTCTTCATCATCTTCCCACATCATGTCCAAAGTCGCTTTATTCTGGCTGGCATCTGTCACGATTAATGATTAGACGGACAAGGTGGTGTTCCTGCCTCTATTTGATTTCTCCAATTGGATTTTTAAGGACGAAAGTTCTTCTTTGAGGGATCCATTTTCCTTCAATAATGCTTGGCCGAATTGACCCGCCAATATCAAATCTTCGTCTTTGGCGTCCAGCATCATCAGAAGCTCTTCTATTGTTGGGAATTCATCATCTCCAACAATTAAGATTCTTCGTGATGATAAAGAATTTCGTCACCTAAAACATCTTCTGACATGGTTGGAGATCTCTAAAAGAACCGTGGATTCGTGCGAGATGATTAATGTCAGAGCGATGATTGTTTTTTCAAGTTGAAAGAGAAGATCACCATCAATCAGCAGAAGGCATAAACACAGATCGCGGACGCCATGCTGAGAGTTAAACCACGCACAGTGATCTCTTCTTTAAACAGGTAGGTCTGAGGACTTCTAGAAGGCGCCAAGATGTTTGAATGTTAATCATTACCTATAGGGGTTTCGCCACCAAAAAGGCTGCTCCAAAGCCAAGCTCAGAGACACAGATGGGTACGTTTGTCTCATGATTCTACATCATCAGGATATTCAGAAGATGGTGGTTGCCTTCGAAAGAAAATGATGAAAGATAATCAAAGACAATATTCTGAAGTCAACTCGCAGCTGTATCTTCACTTCTGCACAGAACACTCGCTGAGAAGGTAGCACAGTATGAGCACAAGGATGCCTTCCGCCATGTCCCTGGAAAGATCCGTTGGACATTCTTAGAGCTCAAGGTCCACATATTGAATTATATTCATTCGAAACTTGCTTTTCATGAATCTGACATGCATTTTATTCACAGAATTATAGAAGAACACTGACCACCTCGGTCATGTATTGGGAATGAACAACATGAATCCCAAGACAAATCTTCTTATCCTCCTGAACAATGAGCTCGAATCTGTATGTCTTTTATAATCATCTATTGAATCTTTATCAATGATCCTCAGATAACCGCCAACATCTCTGCAACAAAAGTCGGTGTT
This sequence comes from Protostelium mycophagum, assembly GCA_002081555.1. Classification (NCBI taxonomy): domain Eukaryota; phylum Evosea; class Variosea; order Protosteliida; family Protosteliaceae; genus Protostelium; species Protostelium mycophagum. The sequence continues at coordinate 82,967 of MZNV01001118.1, read as the reverse complement.
GTACCTGCCTATGCATCAACAGGTCTTGTTAGCGAACAATTAGAGTGAGTTTCATCATCCATCCTCTTCACAATCAAAAACTGTAAACGATTAAACATCCACGATTAATGATTCAATACAATCCAAGTATCGAATGAATTTCTGACACCCAAAAGCACCCTATTTAGGGCAGTAAAGCCCAAGACTGTCCTCTTCCACACCAAGTCCACTTCCGTATCTGAGATCGACAAGCTCATTCCTCAGATGACCAACGCAGACTCAGCTAAAGAGGTTGCTTACCCCTGGCAATATCCCTACATCAAGCAGTTCTGGCACGTCGACACCAGAGCTCACTACAACGGTACTTTTTCCCGCCCAATCTACCCATTCAAAATTCAAAAATGATTCTGAGAAATATACAGGAATGACGCCTCTCGTCAACAAGACTAAATTGAAAAATGACCCCTATAGAGCCGATGATTACCATGAAGACACTTCTGCCCACCCAACTGCAGATCAGCCCGCTGTCATTCTTGCCAAGCCGAACGGAGAAGTATGATATCATGACAGATTGTCGTATTGGAAATCTTGTACTGTGGCGGGCTGCAACGACAAAGCGTATTTATTTTTGTTATTATTGTTCTACAACACGATAAAAAGGTGAATCTGTGCTTATAGAAAGGCCCAAGAGAATACTTTAAGAGGTCATTTGATGCAGATGCATGTCTTGATGCACACAAACACCGCACCTAATCATTCTTATCACATCCCATTTGGCCCAAACCACCTATTCATATTTAGAGAGGCACAAATATTCGTGCCGTTGTAGACGAGAGACTCACCATCACAGCTGACAAAGCTGAGCCACGCGACCATCTTGGGTTCTGCAGCTAAACTTGCAGAGAAGGTTCAACTCGGTATTAATGACCGTGTTGCATTAGTGTCACCCTTTCCCACCGCTGGAACTCAGGTTTTTATTTAATTTTTATTTATATTTTATTTTATTTGAATTTAATTTCTAGAGTCTATTTTTACCAGCCGTGGTAGAGTTTCTGCAGCGGAGCTGCAGAGATCGTGTTGAAGCTCTGAAGCAGATGCAGACCAATGTGAATGTCTTTGCAGCAGAGCTGCAGATATAATGCAGATATAGAAGATCCTCTCGTAGCTGCAGATACATTGGATCCTGTAGTACGATGTGGACATACTGATGTGTTGTTGTTACAATTCTACATCTTTTCTTGTCAAGATGATTTCCTCCAAGTTATGATCATATCTACACTAGTGTAGATCTCATCTTATCACAAACACTTTTAAAAAACAAAGGTTGCCATGTGGGCTGCAATCCAATCTGGAGCTGTCAGCATTGTCCCCGCTTTACAATTCAATAAACAAGAGGTGTTAGAAGCCCTGGCCACCGAGAAGGCCACCGTTGTAGTCGGCCAGAAGGAGCACGTGAGTGAAATTTCCGCGAAATTTCGGGGTGACGTGATGTACAGGTCGAGGAGCTTTTGGCGGGAGGGTTGAGAGAAGAGGTCCCGACTGTTGTTCATGTCGTTTCTGGTCAGTTTTATTTTTAAATTCGACAATTTATTTTCTATTTAAAATAAATAATTGACATTCAGTAGTTTCTGACCAGCTCGAATTCACTGTACACCAGTGAAAGATTAGCTTAAATGGAAATAAAATCACCATAAAAAATTTTACTTCATCTGCCATTTTTAAATGCAATAATTGTAAATAAAACAATTAAATTTTGGCACAACATGCGAATTATCAACCGCTGCAAAGAAATTATTGCTGGCTCTGACACACCCTCTAAAGGGGAGTCAACAACAGCACAATTAGGTTCGCTTGGTGCGGCAGGAGCAACCACTGCAACTGGCTCCACAGACTCATCCTCTCCTACCCCTCTAGCAACACCAGAAACACAATGAGGCACCCACCCGCACATAGCAGGCAACTGAACATTTCAAAATAATATTAAATTAAAACAACAGATATTGAGGAAAATCTAAATAACTACATTAAAATGACATAGGGGGAATATTAAATTAATTGCTTTTGTTAAATAAATAAAAAGTAGTTTATTACAGGAAGATCATTGACCACAATGATTCTGGATCTTGCGCTTCTGGGACTATCATGACAGCAAGACGATCTGCTCTCTCCTTGATCGACTCTTCATCTGAGATGTACCTCTTTGATTGTTTCGTTGCGGCTTTGTCTTCCAATTTCAGGCTGTTTAAGATCGGTTGTCTCTTCTATAGCTGTGGGTGAATGTAAGATTTATGTGGCAAAAACTTCCACTCCATTTGTGAGTGGGTCCTTTGTTCAAGTTTCAGAATCCTTTACAAAGGATGAGTTCTAAAGGTCATCTGGGGATGGACAAGATATGGTGATCAGAAACACACAAAGAATGTCATGGATTGAACATGATCACCCTATTTCGTTTTATTCGTATTTTCACTTGATTTTTGACCACACTTGCTGAATTCCAATCACAGAGGATATGACCCCACAAAGTCCAACTAATCCAGAAGGGAACACTGCTGCGAGCCTGTACACAAGTCACCAGTTGTAGACGGTGCAAAAAGATTTTAAAATCGATTTTCTGGATTGTGGCTATTTTCATCGTTTTACTTGTGGAAAAATTGTTTTAGGGGATATATCATGACGTTGTAGATAGAGTTGTAGAGGGTTAAGTGTTACCTGGGGCTCAGCGAGGTGAGGGGGATGGGTACGTCTACGAGATTTCTGACGAGTTCTAAAGTGAATTCGCCTTGTCTCTTGCGAAGTGATTCGACCATCTGGAAAGGTCAAAATGATACGTGATAAGACAAAGAACAAGATATACCTCTGGCTTGGTGGTGCTAGCGGCGAGCTGCTGGGTGATGCGGATGAGATGTGCGGCCTTTACGATTCCTTCATCATTCAATACATTTCCATTTACAAAAGGAAATCAGGATGTATTGATCATCTACCTGCGATCATAGCGATGAGCCAGAAGATGTTAGACTTTCTCGAGATAGGTGCCAGCTCTCTGTTTGTGAGGAGACCAAGTTTGTGGGCCCAGACGAGATGATCATAGTAGAGCCATATGGCTTGGGACAGATTTTGAACAACGGTGGTGACACTGACCATAAAGTCGGCCTCCTAAAGATGTGATCAGACAACAATTTCAGCAATCAATTACCTGTGTCCATGTCTTCGCGGCGGTTTGGAGATGAGCGATGGATTTGAACAGACGAAAGACCTTTCTGGCCAAGCTTCCATGTGCCTCTATAGCGGAGAACTTCTTCGCCAAGTCCAAACGGTTGTTGTTGACCAACCACCAAGCCAAGAACTTGCTGGCATATTGAAGAAGTCTACAATCTTAATGAGTTGACATTCTTTACGCAGAAAGAACTCAAGGATTGAAGAAGGCAAATCAAGCACCTGACGATCTTATCACGACCAGCTGTGGTGTCTAAGAAACGTGTGACTCGATTGATTGTATCTTGAGCGATGACGAGCTGATTGGTTGCCATGTTGTGTAAAGGTTGCTTTATGAAGGCGTGTCTGGCTTGTGCGGGAATTTGAGATTTCCAACCTTGTAAATGGACAATCGCATTTCCCAACCCTTTTCTATCTACAACAACCATCCTCACATCTACACCGGTGTAGATATCCCCTCTATAACTCGAAGTTGAACATCCTAAGAGGCGAGGAAAAGAATCCCTGTGCTGTATCAAGAAATTGCATCGTCTGTACAGATCAAAAGGAAACAAGGGTATATTGGGGGATGTTATTTAAGATAAAATAAACTTTAAATAACATTAGGGGGAAATGCCACGGAAAATTGAAATTGCAATTGGTGTTGTCAAAGGAATAAAACGGCAGATCAGCGCTCAACTCTCGCGCCATCCAAGACAACAAACCGAAGATGTCTAAAGTGGATGTTAAAGTAGTTCTGCTCGGCAAGCACTCTGTTGGTATGGAAAGCATGTTTTATATGGTCTGATAACCGAAGGCAAAACATGTTTAGTGGAGAGGTTTCTTCGTGGGAAATACAAAGAGAATACAGTAGCTGTGAGTATGAGAGCAATAGCATCCGAAGTATTCTGATGAAATCTAGACCGTTGGTGCGGCCTTTGGAGCGAAGAAAATGGAGGCTGGTGGAAAAGAAGTCACCATTGGAGTTTGGGTATGTTCACTGCTCATGTTTTGTTTCTTATTTGGATAGGATACAGCTGGACAAGACCGCTACGAGAGTATGAGTCGCATATATTACCGCTCAGCAAAGGCAGCACTGGTCTGCTACGGTGAGTACCATTAGCACCATCTATCGCTCATTTTTTTCAGATCTCACCGATTTGAAGAGTTTCGAAAAAGTAAAGGTAAATGATCATTTCTCTCTTTTTATGTTGCTGGATTTGACATGAAGAAGCTTTGGGTCGATGAATTACAACAGAATGAAGAGGATTGTGCTATATACATTGTAGGCACAAAGAGTGAGCTATAATTCCTCCCTCTTCTTCTTATTTTTTCAGGCGATGGGGTCGATATACATAATCTGGCTCGCAGAGACATTCAAGAATACACAGATAACATTAATGGCAAGATGTTTGACACATCAGCCAAAACGGGCGAGGGAATAGAGGAGATCTTTCAGCACATAGCAGAGGCGCACATCCAAAAAGAACATCCACCACCAGATAGAAGTGGCAGAGTGAACCCAGCTGGCGGCAAAGACACGAACAAGGGAGGCTGCTGCTCTTGAGCTCTGTACATAACAATATATGGGGAAGGTAGGGCGCTCTGCGCCGCGGCAATCAGCCGCAGAATAACAATCAAAATACGAGTGTCTTTTATTTTATATTAAATTTCCAACTCTTTTGTGCATTCCTCAGAATGTATGTCTTTAGTCCATTAACAGAGGAAGTTGTGTCGAAGAATGAGCTCGTGCAAGGTTTCTTTTTTACTCACTAAATAATAAATATATATTTTAGTTGTAGTTTGCATTCGTCATCTTGGAAAACTGCACGGTTACTTACCGTGAAAATCTGTTCTTACCGTGGGTTTCTCATCTCATCTTTTGATTGGCCATTTTTCAGAAACACCAACAATGTTCGCCAACGCCGCCAGATTAACCCGCGGTAGGTTCCTCCAAACTCTGTAGTAGTTGTTGATCTTGTGCAGCACGTGGAGTCAGATCATTCTCCTCTGCTGTTGCCAAGACCAGCCCCATCAACAAGGTTGCCTTTGTTGCAGGAGCTGCCGCTGTTGGTGTTGCTGCTTTCTCTTTGAACAAGAGCCAGGCTGAGAAGACTGGTGAGTAATGATTTGATCATAGAATCTAAATACAAAACAGAGACCTCCAACTTCTCTTCTTCTTTCACCTCTTCTTTCTCTGCTCCAGTATACGCCGCTGAGGCCACACCTCACTATGGTAATTACCGTATGATGAAAAATTTTACCCTAAAAACAATCAGGTGCTGCTGGAACCCAGAAGGAGAGAACCTTCATCGCCATCAAGCCCGATGGTGTGAACCGTGGACTCGTCTCTGACATTATCGGCCGTTTCGAGAGAAAGGGATTCAAGCTCGTCGGTCTCAAGTATGAACACACAAAATGACGACTGGTCTGATCGTGATCAAGGTTTTTGAAGCCAACTGAGGAGTTCGCCAGCGAGCACTACGACGATCTTAAGGAGAGACCCTTCTTCCCCGCTCTCGTGAAGTACTTCGCCAGCGGACCAGGTATGACAATTTGTGGATGATCTGGTTGACAAGAATGATGATCTGATGGTCTGCAGTCGTCGCTATGGTTTGGGAAGGAAAGGACGTCATCAGCACTGGAAGAAAGCTTATCGGCGCTACTGACCCCGCCAAGGCCGACATCGGTACCATCCGTGGTGACTACTGCATCATTATGGGCCGTAACATCATCCACGGAAGGTCAGTCTTGTACATTTGTACTCTATATACTGAACGTGGACAGTGACGGACCCGACTCTGCCAAGCACGAGATCTCCCTGTGGTTCAAGGAAAACGAAGTTGCCGACTGGGAATCTGCCTTAAACAAGTGGACCTACGAGAAGTAGACATCTGAATAAACATTGTCTCAGTATCTCCTCTTCCCACATCCCTCATCTTTTCGGCGGCAGATAATGTATTATAATGATATAATATTGCCATAGTTTCTCATTCTGCAGAGAACAAAAAATCGTCGCCTGGCAGCTAACCTCTTATAAAACACCATTTTTCACGATGAACAGTTTAAGATAAACGCGGAGGTGCCCGGCGGGCACTTTAAGTGTTGAATTTTTTGATTACTCTATGCGGAAGTCCAATTATTTGCACGGTTAATTTACCGTGTATTTCGGCACGTAACCTGGAAATGAAATTAAACCTTTAAATCTGCACTCCGCCAGCGGACCGTTTTTGACTGAACCAAACTCCGCCTAAAATATAAGACTTGGAGAACCAACAGCTCGGGCATGCCCCAACAAACGGGCAACACACACACACAGGGTAAGACTCGGAAGAAATGGAAAGGATTGATGAGCTCAGATCGAATGACAAAGGACTCGAAAACATCACATTGCCATATAGAGAGCAGGAATGGAGTGATCTCTACGATCGATACGACTCGAGAGATCTTGGCAGGACTGCTCGCATTATACATCCCTTCACCAAAGAAGAAGAGGAAACGTATATTTTCCAAATTGTGCGCTCTGAGGCAGAAGGGACGGGAAACCATGTTCGTCCTGCTGAGAAGCGTGTGCAGATTGTGGCGGGAGATCTGCGACTCGACATTCAGATTCCAAACGACAACTGCCTTCTATCAGGCAGCCCGCATGGAATCCATCCCATCCCTTCGTCTCATCATCCCCCGAACCGACATTTCATCCAGATTTTTTATAGAGGTCATCTGCAAGGGCCCATTTGTCTGTGCCATCAGATGTCTGTTGGAGGACCCCAGGATCAACCCATCACATGAGTGCAATGCGCCATTATTGGCAGCGGTGTACACCGCTTGTCTAAACACCGTCGACAAAGAATATCTTCGTACAGTGAAGATCCTGATAGAGGATCCCAGGGTGGATCTGAATGTCGACAATAACGAGTGTCTGTATCTATTTTTGGAAAACAACTGTACAGAGATGGTGGAGCTCATACTGCACCACCCAAAATTTCGCTTAAATTTTCTTGGACTTCGTCGCCTTGTCCAAGAAAGACATGATCAGGTCTTCATTCGGTGTATTGAGAGATGTCAAGGTATGGACGTTCATTCCTTTTCGATTCTGATCAAAATTAGATCCGAACACTTACATTGGGAAGTCAACAGCTCCACCATGATACACAGTTGTTGCCATCATTCTTATTTATTCTCATCAGAAGTTATAAACTTTGTACTTTTCGTCTTTTACTACATTATCCACTGATAGTCCAATCGATCTCTGGTTTTCCTCTCTTCTTCAATGCGGCGTTTGCTTTAGAGAAGCACTTGCATCCAGTCCAAGATTTGACAGATAATGGTGAAGGGTGTCCATTCTCAATCACCTGATCAAGATCAGTGATAAGCCATTCCATGAGTCTGATAGCTTACGTCATGTCTGCTGCGGTTGATCATCTTTCCCTTTTTCTTTGCAAAGTTTCCCCAGCTCTATAGTCAAGAAATTATATCATTTAGACAATTTCAAAAATAGTAAGGATACAGCAAGAAGACGACACCTTCTCTCTGCCTGTCGATGACCTTGATCACCTCATCGGTGAACGTCTGCCAGCCCCACTCCGCGTGGCTGTTGGCCTTATGTGCCTTCACCGTCAGCCTGAAGCGGGGTTAACCCTATCTACAGCGCGAACACTCACGTGGCGTTAAGAAGTAAGACTCCGTTCTTCGCCCACTCCGTTAGATCGCCGTCTTTTGGTGTAACAAAGCCGGGGATGTCTGTGGTTAATTCTTTGTAAATATTCCTGTTTTTATGAGCGCCTTCTCGTTGTAGATGGTAATATGATCCGTGTAGATTGGGGAATGTATACCTGAGGGAGGGAGGGATGGCGATGCCTTTTCTGACGGAAAAGCTGAGTCCATGCGCCTGGTTGTTGTCGTGATAAGGATCCTGCATGTCTTCAACCTCAGAGTTGTATGTCAAAGCTTGTCAGATCGTTTGATAAGATGTAATCTGTGAATGTTGTGGCTCTTACCTGACCGATGATCACTACTTTGACATCTTTCAGAGGTGTCAAATTGAAAGCGGTGAAGACATCCTCTTCTGGCGGGAAAACCTGAATTCAAATTAAGAATAAAGAGACGATGTATTCCACAAACTCACTTCGTCGCCGTTCGATTTTGCCTCTTGGAGATTGGCAATGAGTGTCTTGAAGTATGACTTTTTGAATTCCGGTTCTAATGCCCTCCTCCAACCAGGCTCGGTCAGGTGATCGATGACTGTACCAGTCTGTTCGATCTCGACTTTTTCATCTTCTACTTCCTCTTTAGACGACTCCTCGTTTTTCACTTCTTTTTCAGGCGCAGGAGCTGGCTCTGAACAATCAGATTGACGTGATGGTTATGTGGTTATATTTCTATACTCACTCTTCATGATGACGAAGGAGTCAAGCCCTTTCTGCTTCTTGGCAGGAGAATCGGCCGCAGATGTGTCTAGTTTCTTTTTGGGAGGCATGATAGATGATAATGATCTGACGGGTGCTGAAATGAGGTCAACTTTTTTGTTGTGAAGGCAGCTCGAAAGTGTTGTTCCCTGCCCTCTGTATCTCGTTAGCCGAAACAGCATGCAGGCGAAAATGAGGAGACGCGAAATGCTGCGTATTTACCAAGATTCTGGAAGTCAGAGTGGCAATCGCAGTCACCCAAATTCAAAAAATGTCTTTTCCAGGAAGAGATCACATCACACCACATCGTGACTGGCGATATGGAAAACAAAAATCCGAAAGGAATAGAGGATGAGATTGAGGCAGAATTAAAGAAGGCGCTAGAGAACACCTTCGAGGCAGAAGCGACGAGAAGAGTAGAGGAGAAAGCTCAGGAGTCATTTGATGCAACACGAGAGCTGCCAGAGCACCCTAGATTTTTGGACTGCTGGGGAATGCAAAATGTCTTCAGAAATTGCACATGTGAATGATCTTGCTAAGATTGATTGATTTCTGACCAAGCGCAGCATTTAGAGGTGCATTAAAGAACTATTATAGAAGTGGGGAATTCGCTTGGCCTTGTGAGGTCGAGAAGAATAATGCAGCTGTCTGCCTCTCGGTTAAGAAGGATTATGTTCTCCATGGTGCAACCCCTGAGGTGATCATAATTCGTGATATTTTTCGAGATTTTCTACTGTCGTCCATAATGTGTGGCTCATTTTTTGCTTTACGATGATCGTCATTCTTAAATAAGAGGGATTCCTTATTCATCATGAAATTTTCGCTTGTGTTTGTAATCATCCTGTGTACTTATATTTTGTGGAATGGTGTTCACCACGTTAAAGACATCTTATCAACACACAGGCTTTTGAAGAGTTGAGGAAAGGAAGGAGGTTCCAAAAAGAATATCTAGAGGGCAGAAGGGTGGAAAACCCCTTCTGGGAACCTAGAACTGAGCCACCACCACTCTTCCAGTCACCTTTTCGTAAACCCTCTTCAAAATAAAGTTATTTTTCGTGTTCTTGGGAGGTTCGTCTTGCCTTTCGGTACCCTCTTTATTTTCATGAGACAAGTCAGATGTTGATCATACGGAAGGAGGAAGCCTTCAAGGTGATCAGATTCCACCACGGATTTCACCTTCCAAGGAGAAGTCCTTTGCCAACAGCACCCAAAAATGACTACATCAGTACCCCTCAGACTGGCTACTTTGATTCCGTGTTATAGAGGGAGCCAGCCCTGCCATAAACGATAAATAAGAACTGTTTCAGAACCTCTTCTTTTGTATGATCGTTTGTACATCTTCACCATTCGGTTTCACAGAGGTGTGATACCATATGATCCTCCATACGAGAATAGCTGTCAGAGATGTGTTGTTCATGTGGTGTACTTTCACTTTATACATTCAGCCTGGGATCTGAAGGACTGATGCCTCTTTCGATCAGCTCTTCTCTCAGCATCTTTGCCATGAGACGCCTCGTGTAATCGGCACCACGACTTCGCGTCTCTCGCAGCGCACCAAACCCAAAACGTAGCACATCGACCCTCGGATCTGTACACAGGTACTTCATGATGTAGCTGTCAGATGATGCAGCCGCCAGTTCTAAGAAGTTTCTATTTGAGGGATCGACGCGCTTGTCCTCTAAGAGGGCCCTTACTGTGTCTGCGCTGTTCGATTTGATGGCCATATATAGAGGGTCATCTTGTGCATGTCAGCTCGATCACTTCACATGTACAAAGTTACTGATTACATTCTACAGCTTAAAACAAGCCGTCAAATGACCGAATCCACTTCTTTAAAATGAAAATTTTACATGATTCAAAACCAGGAGAGATGTCTGTGCTCTTCAACAGAAAGTCAACGATCTCGCCCCTGCCTTTCTCGATGGCAACCTACACCAAATAAAAACAAAGACAATACGTCTGTTGAATTATTCAATATAAAATTGAAATAAATCGATTCTTTAATTGTCCAATATTTTCTGAAAGATTTTGAACGTACTTTCAGAATGGCTTGGCCGCATCGTGCCAATGGGACATGAGGTGCCAAGAGCCTCACTACTTCTGTGTGTCCATACTTTGCCGCGTGAAAGATGGCATGGTTGCCGCGTGCTTGTACGTCTACGACAGTCGGAGGTTTGAGGAATTGAGCCACCACATCTGCGTGACCCTACAGCTTGTTGATAAGAGTGATGGTTTTGACATTTCTCAATCACCCTCTCTGCACCGATTACAAAGGCATAACAATCATCTACGGATGGATCTGCACCAAGACTCAACAATCTCTGACAAAGTAAAGAATGTCCGTTCCTTGATTGGAAGTTAGGTGGATATAATACCACACCTCACCATTGCGAGCTGCTGATCCGAACTACATGCTGAAGCATCTTGTTCAGAAAGGTACGAGGTAGCTCGTACCAACAGGCACTGTGCCATGATCTGCACACTTGCTGCATATTTCCCCATTGTAAAGCGATTGCGAGCTCATTTTCTTTGAGATGGCCCTCCTTCTCACTGAATGTTGATCCACTAAAGATGTAGTGCAAGATGGTGCTGATGCTTGAGTGGTGGGCCATCCGAGAAAATGAAATGTTCTGAGTTCGCTGGTTCGGAAAATGTTTTTAGGTCCAAGGTTTTGATAAGTTCTGACAGATCCATCCGGAGAAACCACAAAATCACCATGAGCGAGCTCGATCAAAGGAAGATAATGAGGACTATGACTCAGACGATGATCTTCCACTTCAGAGCAGCCTCCCGTCCGTCCAATTATCCACGTCACGAAAAGGCTTTGAGAGAAGCAGGATACCGTATTATTGAATAAAGTTCATGGTTAGAATAGACAAAGACAACAAATTGTCAATATTTAATCTGTATTACAATATTACAAATTAATACCTTAATTTATTTTTTATTCTGTTTTTTTGTGAATTCTCTGAAGTATAATTTTGATTTATTTCGCAAAAACGGGCAATATTTTTGCGTTCGTGACCTGAGCGGCCGACATTTCAAAAAATGAGAGTTACAGTGCAGTTGAACGTTCTTACCTTTAAAACCGCTCGATGTGGAATCTTCAGAAAACCATATGAACACACACACAAAAGGCTGGAGTTATAGAAGCTCGTCAAATCTCAGGTGTAGTTTCCAAAGATCCCTTTGCATCCCTAAGGTGTTGTCCGAAACAATCAACCGATTGTGGTCAGCTTGATTGAATATCAAGAGCGACACCTCCAAGATCCTCTTCATTTTAACGCGAGTAACGGCACAAGATGAAATTTTTTAAGAACTTGTTGAGAAGAAATAAAATATCACCCTTCGTACAAACTGCTCCTGTCCATGTTGACGCCAGGGTCATGCTACAAGATGATGTCTTATTTCATGTGTTTCAACATATCGAAGAGCCAAAAGATTGGCTGAGCTGCCTCTTAGTCTGCTCCACTTGGAGGTACAATTGATCGACCTGACCTTAATTGGAATAAAAGTTCTACAGCAAAAACATGGCCGTGAGGATGGACCCGTCCATGGAGCAGCAATTGCCCATATATGACATGTGCAGGCGGGGGAAGGAGGTAGCTGTACTTTCACTTCTACAACACAGAAAAGTAGACCCCCAAGGAACCCCCTCTCGGCACCCTCTAGTTGCCGCATTACTCAACGGAAACCCCACGATAGTCGCCGCAATCGCAAAGCATCCGCGGACCAATGTGAAATCAGACTACGTCGCATCAGCCGTCTCGATCGCATGGCGGAAGAATCACCTTGCTGCAGTCCACGCCTTCTTTGATGTGGTTGCAGAGCAGGACGTGCTAAATATTTTGTTCTGGTCAGTAGCCACTGGTCAATCGTCCTTGGCCATTTCCATCTTGTCGAGACAGGGACTTTACATCAGCCAAGAGGACGCATCACTGTTGCGGAGTTATGTGAAAGGCGAGCAAATAGCCATCCAGAAGCTTGTCCAAGCTTTAGAAAATAAATAGTACCGAAATTTCCAGTCCTCTTTCACGGGAATTTTGTGAGGAATTTCAGAAAAAAGTTGCAAATTTTCGAACGGACAGATCGAACGACAACAAAATGGGGAGAGTCTACCAACAAAAATTAACTGGATCCGTAGTGTGGACTTGTTCCTCATGTGATTGTCACCTCACCAGTGCAGAAGAACTCCTCTCGAAGGTAATAGTTGTTGATGGAACATCAAATTGAGTCATCAGATGTTCACTGGGAGACATGGAAAAGCCTTTCTATTCAATGATGTGTGAGTCAATCTTAACATGTATAGATCTCCTTCGATTAATCATTTGCAGAGTCAACGTGATTATAGGCAAGAGTGAAGAGAGGTGAGAGACCTGATTGAGTCTCTTCTGAAACAAATAGATTGATGAACACTGGGCGATTTACAGTGTGCGAGATATCTTGCATCATGTGCAATGCTGTGCTTGGTTGGAGATATGTAGGTTATCAGATCATTATTTTAATGCCAACTTCAAAATCATTCCCATGTGAGGTTATCATCGCTGGTAGAAGTGCTAGCCCGCCGCATTTTGTATGACGCTCACTGTTTTAGGAGGAAGCATGGAACGAAGAACAGAAGTACAAAGAAGGAAAATACATTTTAGAGAAGGAACTCATCACAAAGGAAGAACCTGGAGGTGTTGCCCCAAGGAGGGCTCTAATTCCACGTTTTAATCGTCCCAGTAGGACTCTCTTCTGATCATATAAACATCATGTACAACACCATCATCATTTCATGTGACGTTGTTGATCATTGCGATTCCAGTCCCTTTGCCACACAAGCACCTTGTAGTACGGTAATCATTGTTGTATTCGTCTTTATTTATTTAGAAGCTTTGTTGCACATAGTCTTGACCTGAACATCACATGTCATGAGAACAGAGGACATCTGCCAGGCCACCCGACTACATTCTTTTCTCCTGCTTATGTAGCGTCCTCCTTCATCACCAAATTATGCACCACGAGGATGCCATCAGTTAAGAGCACGATTTTAGATAAACAGTTCTTGTGTTGTACTCTAAACTACCTTACATTTAGATGTTTTTACCCACTTTGATTATTTCAAATTATGGGTTGGGATGGTGTTGAATGAATGATTTGATTGGGAATCTACAACGGTTTTATTTCTTGGGGTTCTTTTGGGGGGTGCTTGACTTGCTGTTGGTTGCTCCTGGTCCTTTTGTGGCGCGCATGGCGAGTACGGAGCTGAGTGTACCTGTGAATTTCGACTGCTTCCTCTCCCAGATGCTGTGATTAGACAATTTCTTGATCTCTTCTTGATCTGATCATCGTCAGTTGTAGTTCTAAATGATGCATGATCTGATCAATCATATCGCATGATGCTGTTGGCTTAGTGTTACATTACGCGCATTATGTCTCTGATCTTTGCAGATGATCATGCAGAGCAGATGTAAATCACTCAAGGGAAACTCACTCTCAAAGAAGGTGTTCAGTCTAAGCCTCCAGTTGTCTCTGTTCTCTTCTAATTGTCTGACACATGATTCTACTTGGGGGAAGACTACAACTGTCACAAAAAATAATGTGATGACTTTGAATATTTTATTGAAAAGCAACGAGAGGCTTTTTGGGTAAAGTTTGGTTTATCAAAATATAATATTGGAGATGCGTTTTGATTTTGTGATTTTTTGGCGCGGATTTTTGGTGTTCTTGTTTTGTGCAAGACTCTGAAGAGAGGAGTTATGGCAGAGCTGCAACAGACGCAAAAATATTGTGGCAGAGCCGCAACAGAGGCAAAAATACTGCGGCAGAGCCGCAACAGAGGCAAAAAGATTGCGGTAGAGCCCCAATAGACAAAATATTGCGGCGAGACGCAAAAATATTGTGGCAGAGCCGAACAGACGCAAAGATATTGCGGCAGCCGCAGAGCCGGTAGCAAAACCACATAGATATAAATTTTGGCAGAGCTAAGCCCGCACATAAAATTATTCTGAGCATCTATTTTTGTACTCTTCTTCAGACAAGGTTTCATTCGAATGTGACGATCTACAACTGACTCACTCTGTGCCATGATAGTGTAGAGAGGAAGACATAGTCTCTCGATGAAATTCATCTGCTCTCTCGCGATGATGATCTTGTTGCGATCCATGAATGCGGTGATGGGAAGTCCCATCTCTTTTTCCTTGTCACTTTGACATTTCAGTGACATTACGGTGACATTTTGACATTTCAGTGACAATTTGGCACTTGAGTGTTTTTGGACGCAATGAACATGGTAAAATAGATGCACAAGATATGATCACGACATCATGAAAGGAGTGTATGATGTCATACCTCTGTAAAAAGAACTCCTCCAACACTAACTTTGCCCAGCGTTGTCCGATTTGTTGTGTCCTGATCTCATTTGACAGATCGGCACATTTCATCAAGCCGCACATCATCACCTGACTCCGTCTCAATCAATGTGTACGAGCATTTTGGCGGGAAGATGAGCATCTACAACGAGTATATATTACCTTTTTATCTTCTGCGGGCATGGAAGGGTCCACATTTTTCCAGTGTTTATGTAACGTTTTTTTTCTATCGGACAGCGTCTAAATTTTCTCAGAAAATCGTGAAATTTCCAGGAAATTTCTACCTTCAATATGACACCATGAAGTGAGAGGTCCGTGGCCAGAATTAAATCACGTAAGATCAAAAATACCTGAAGTTTCATTTATTTTAAATTTAAATAAAATAAACATAAATTGTTTTTTTTCGATGCGAAAAGACATTTTAAATTTTGAGGATAGACATTGTGTCATCTACCACAAAATGAGGCACGAAAAATCACAAAATATGCAGTTGGTACAGATTAATTATATCGGAGATATTAGTTCTGGATTGCTGCACACTCTTGCGGCTCTGCCGAGAAATATTGATACATGATTTGTTTATAATTCACAAGTTGTAGAATTCAACCACATGCCTCTGGATGAACAAATAAAAATAAAACAATTCATTGTAGATGGAATTGTAGACTCACTTGGTCGACTTGCTCCGGGGCCAAGTTGGTCAGAATATTAGTGTGTGACTTCGACAGCACGGCCACACAATGTATGTAATGATGGTTCTCGAGAATCGACTACACATTTCATTTCCCGTCAAAATCGTGATTTTCCCCGAACTTTCATGTGACATATCTCGTCTACAACGCTCACCTTCTTGTGTAAATGTGCGATTTTGGTGTGGGCCTTCTTTTGGAAATCGTTGTTTAAACCAGGGTGGTCGCAGTCATGACATATTGTCGCGATAAGTAAAGACAAAACTTCAATCTGCGTAAGACAGTTCCTAGCTTGACATGTCTACAACGAGTTAGATATTTTTTGTTTTATTTTTATTTTAGAAAAAATAAATTATTTTCAATTGATTTTGAGAGGTTTGGAAAAGATATTCAAAAACCTGGGTTGTAAAAATAGTTCAAAAATAATTCGTGAAATAAATTATTTACCCGCAGGAAAAAAAACATAGTTTGTGTCACGTTGAAGGCGTGGAAGAAGTTGTGGAAGGGCACACTTCTATATCTCCTTGATATTACATACAAAAACCTATTTATATTCATATCATCGTAATTGTAGATCTGGTTGTATACGTCATCTAAAATTCGGGGAAATGCTATTTTTAGAACATTTGCAAAATAAATTCACCTATATAAGTTGACAGGAGGGATTTTAAAAGTGGAGACAAGGCCGAGATCATGGAACATGTGTGATAACAGCAGCAGTGCATGTAAATCATTGTTTGCCTCTTTATGTGGTAATATATCATATTGTCTCTGAGACAACTGCACATCGATTTAGAACTATTTACATTTTAATGATCGAATTACCTGCACGATTTCTTGCTGCGGGATGGAATCCAGATTAATGGCGGGGAAAACGATCTCCTTGTATACAATCATTTTCTGAGGAGCTAAAACCAAGCTGAAAGGGTCGTTTGTCGCCGTTATATTGTATATAGAAGTTGCTCGGACGGGTTTAATTCCTGAAGATTCTGGAGTAAATAATGAATTATATGGTCCTTCTAATAATTTCTCCAACATCCTCTCTTGTGGAGTTGCAAAGGTCTGTTAACGTTAAATCCGCTTGCCGACACATGCAGGTCACCTCTTTTTGTCCGTATGTCTGGCCCGTCTCCTCTTCGTATGCCCTAATAATAAGCTGAAACTCCAACTTGATCAGTTCCAACACAGTCCGCAGTTCAGAAAGCTGTGACTCTCAGAAAATGCTTCTGATAATAGATCTCATGCACCTCCTTTTTGAGGGTGTTTTTTTCCTCTCTATCTCTTTCGATCTTTGACAGTGCTAACAGATCCTGCTCATCCTCTTTAGAGCCTCTGGACAAAAAATGTCCCGTTGGATCTGAACTTGTAGACTGCCTCTTTCCAAGAGGTGTTATATCCTTGCAGGAGCTCCTCCGCAAAAGAGACATCCCTTCTGTGGATGTCGGACTGTCTGATGAATCTTATGTGGCCTCGGAATTTCACATCACAAAACACGATCATCATATCGAATCACAAAAGACAGACGCGAAAGAATACAGGAAGAGACAACAAATGTTGGAAGGCGAATCTAACCAAAAAGAAGAGTTGCGAGATGATTCGAAAGAGGAAGCCACAAACGAAACAGAAGAGGATGTCAAAGGAAAAGGAAGACTTTTCATGGTAATCGTGGATCACGATGCCAGTTCTCATAGAGCTCTTCGTGCGGCACTGGCGGAATCGACAGGAGAGGATACTCTGCACTTACTCAACGTCACTTCAAATTGGGATTATCTTAACGATGAGAAGAATCGTGGAAGAGCGGCTCTGTATGAAGCTGAAGAGTATGCTCTGAGAGCTACAGAGGTGATGTCTCTTTCCTTCAATCATGGATCTGCTCACGAAACAAGGCGGCTATCTCTGCCAAGCACATGGAGGCAGGGAACATCAGAGGTGCTATATATAAAGAGATTGTAGATGTGAAGCCAAGCAAGGTATTCATCGGCAGTACAGCGTACTCCACTGTTGTTGACGGCCAAAACATGGTCTTCTCTACCTTCTCTTCCATGTCCAGGTACCATTTTAGATCTTTATGTCATCATTAACTCTAAACAGGCTTGTTCTTGGGTCAATCGTTGGATATGTACAGAAATACAGCCCTTCTATCGTCCACGTTGTTCCTTAATAAATAATATTTATTCAGTTGGCAAAGAGGCTCTTCACGATCACAGACATGGACTTGTAATGAGACAAAAGCCTCCAGAGGTGGAAGAAAACAAGTCGGCGATTCCGTTTATTTAGAGTGGTGGGGTATGTCTATCCAGCCTCTCCGGGTCTGGGGAGTCTGCTGGGTCATATGTATTCTCTCTGTTGTGTGCCTCGTAGCTTGGAACCGAATCGTCGTTGGGGGAATATGCTGGGTTCATCGAGCTTCTGTAAGATCTCAGAAAGGAACAAAAATACTCGTTGTAGATGACTTGGAAGGGGTGGGAAAATGGATGGAAATTTCAAGTTGAAAATACCTGTAGGCGGGGGGGTCATCGTTGTGCGCCGCCTCTGCAGAGTACCCAACAGGCCTGTCATCTTCGATTTCAGGCTGTTCAAATTTCAAAATCTTGTTTTTGGCGGGAATTTTCTTTGAAGAATTTCAATGATCACGCACCGATTGTTCTGCAGAATGTGCGGTGATAATTATATTTGGAGTGTTGAGTGCAGAGTCATACATAGACATGTCGTTTGTCTTTGTGTTGTTCATCTCATAATCTGTCATGCCGAGATCACCGCTGCCGAAAGAATCTGCTCTCCATCTGTATATTTCAGCCTTCTCGTTCCAACGTGATCGTTTCATCCGACAATGTATTCATCACTAAAAGGTGCTGCGGCTCTGCCGTATAGTTTTATGTTGTGGCTCTACAACAGTGTATTGGCAGGCACCCTCTCTGCAAGGCCTGCAAAGACACAGAACAAAAATCAAAATCCTGTTAGACAGACCTCTTGGCCGCCAGGATGGCTAAGATTGTTCCCGGAATGAGGATGATTGCGATGGAGAGGAAAGACTGCTCCAACATATCTCCTCCACTCCTGACACGTGTCAATTTGGGTGGTTTTAAACGAATGAAACCCACGATAATTGGTCGCAAACAGAGGTCCTCAAATTGACTGCTAGCGGTTGAAACACGAGACAGGTCAAAAGGTTACTGTCGAGCACCTACAATTGTCAATACATACGTAAAGATTCTTCTCCTTACAGATTGGAAGAGTGTGATGTAGCTGTTCAAAACACCCAGTGTAGAGATGACCTCTGCCGTTTGGTTTCTGACTTCGCTGGAGAAGCATTGTGTCGGGCAAGTGTTCAAAACACGAGCTCTACAAACCGGTGGATTTTCCTTAGAAACATCCAATACTTGGAAAGTCTCGAAGATTCAGATGTTAGAAATAAAAAAAGGCTCCCACCCCGTTGAAAGCGATCTGTGCGGCGGCAACACAGTACGAGAAATTTCCGGTGAGGGTGTAATTGTTCAGCGATTGACAAGCGGTTTGTTGGTTCACGATGTAGACCTGATCAGCGGTCTTGGAACACAATACAGTAGCTTGGGTGAGGGCAGTGACATTGTTATAACAAAGCTGAGGCAGGGCGTCAGGGTCACACAGCACGCCGTAAGTGGAGTCCAGACCCGTCCTGAGCTGCATTCTTCAGCGGAATTTCGACGAAATCTCGTGTACGATTCACCTTCTTTTCAATGTCTGTGAAGGAACTGGTTGCAGAGCACGAGACGAGGGAATTGATGTTTTCAAAGAATGAAATCTGGGAAGGCTTTGGTGGGGTTTGGTTCTGCTGAATGTAGACTGTCGCGTTGACGAGATTGTTGTTCCATATCACTGTGATGGCAAGTCAGGACGTTGTACTGTGTATACGTATGATATCATATTCACACAAAGTACAATTTTCTCCACGTGTAATGATGTTGAAATGATCTTACCGATCTCATTACAAGTGTCATTAATGACAATGAGAAGTGCGTATTGAATTCCAAAAAGTAGCCAAATCAAGAAGGACATCCAAAAGGCTATCAAGGCGCACCTGGTGTGGTTAGATTATTTGTGCCGTTCACAACGAGCTCACCCAAAGATGAGCTGCCATTTGTTCAAAAAACCTCCCAGCAGGCCGACACCGAAGCAAAGCGGTGCCAGTACAAGCAGCACTATAAACACGGGCATTCTGTACTGCTCTGCCCTCTTAATCTGGGAATTCACTTCGTTACCCGTCGTTCGGAGAGGCTCGATATTAGACACGATTTGGCCAAATGTGTTGTTGGCGCCTTGAGTGTAAGGCAGAGCGCTGAGCTGGTCGAGGTATCCTTTAGCCTGGAGAATTCAGAAGTCCATTCACGATTTTTAATGATGATGGAGCCACGACATACAATGATGAAACACTGGGATGAAAGCAGTGTGAAGATGGGGAACATGTAAAGTGTGTACTTGTGTTTGGATCTGGTTGGCGAAGTCGAGGAAGTTTTGACCTGGGGAAGTGATCCCACTCGACACTTTAGCGTTCCCGAAGAAACCAGGGATCATCACAGCGCTGGATACTTTAGAAAATGTAAATGATCTGTATGTGTGCTCACACAAGGGCGATGAAGCAGACTACGTAGAGGATACGGACGACCCAAATACTAATTGTACTATATCCATTAAATTCGTGAGGATAGCACTCGGTTCCACAACAAGTCTTTCCATAGCATACATTTCCGGGGGTTCTTTGGAAACCTCCAAAGCAATTACAGCAACAGCGACCAAAACAAAAAGCCCAGAAGGCGATAAAAGAAAGGGGCGCTAATATCAAGGCAGGAATCGTCATTCGACCAATAGCCTGATCAGATCAGAAATCTAGTGATCAGAATAGAATGAAATATTCTACCTGGGCATAGTTTATCCATTGACAATCTCCATTGCTGTTGGCTCCACATAATCTATTGTTGATCGTTCCAGCATTAAATGTTCCTCTTTGCTGACTCCACTGTGGAGGTAATAATACAGTAGCTAAAGGCTCTCTTCCTGTATCGAAATGGGCCTCCTCCTCACTCACAACTTGATACAATGTAGCAGAAAAAGCCAGTACAAAGAGTGTACCAATGGCGTATTTGGTGAGGTTCTTGAAAGACGGCATGGTGGGGGCCTCTTCTGCTGCTGCCTCTTGAAAAATGGCTGCGAAAACCTTCCAAACGTCAACTCCGTAATCTCCGCGATGTCAAAATCTCCCAAAATCAACCGGCATCTATGTTCTCGTTAAACAAAGAACACAAACGCTGAATATTTCATCATAAGAGGGGCGAATATGTCTATTTGGGCTTTACTTGAAAAGCTTGCTGGCCCGAAGGCTTGAAAGAAAGTCGCACATCTATGGGACTTTGACACTCCCGACATCTGGTAGTATTTGTCATTCTTCCCAAATTCTCATAAAGAGGTTCCTCCAATCTGGTTGGGTTGGAGAGATCTATGCGGATCCACGTAGAAGGGGACTTCTACTCTTAAAAACCATCCCTATCGTCATCGTCTATCTGCGCAGATATTCCGGCCTGGGACCTTAACAATCCCGAACAAACGGGCCGCTATCTTCCCAGGAATGGGCAGCTGTCTTCCTAGGAAATGGCAACCTTGGGGCCAACGAACATCTGAAAGATGGTGCTGTACAATTAAACCAAAGTGGTGAATCTAAAGTGTCCATTGAGTTGGTGACTCAAAAATATACACAAAGAAGTTACTGGTTGAAAATTGGATTTACAACTCTAATTTTATGTGGGCATCAATCAGC
Organism: Protostelium mycophagum; assembly: GCA_002081555.1. Lineage (NCBI taxonomy): Eukaryota > Evosea > Variosea > Protosteliida > Protosteliaceae > Protostelium > Protostelium mycophagum. The sequence continues at coordinate 61,561 of MZNV01001118.1, read as the reverse complement.
TTGTACATAAAGTTTCTCGTCTGCAATACCCTCTTTGTCATGCCGAGAATTTGAGATAGATAATAACAATTTGCATCTGTATTAGCCACCAAAGAATAACAGCTATTTTGCATCCTACCTTTTATTCAGTACCTCCTTTCACGAATATTGCTGAAGCGATGTATTGCAACAAAGCAGCGAATCCGCGATAGTAAATGCCAGAAGATGTAGCAGATTCATTTTCTACTTCACGGGATAATCCATTTACTATCAAAACAAAACTATTTATAAGTCCTCTGATATCTCGCGATGCTATCTTTGTCTCCACGATTCTGTTGGGAGATGGTGCCCCTCCACCTCTGCCGTTCATCATCCTCTTTGAGGACATTCTGCCAGTTCTCTGGTTGATAATCAGACTTGAGCGTTTGTAATCGAGCGAATTCCCTCCGTTTTTCGGCCAATAACATGATGATGCCTGTGACAAGATGAGATATCTTCATTCTAAATACTGTTGTGTTGCGAATGATGAGGTTTAATCAATGATTTTTTGTGTCAATCAACAATATCTCGGTATAAGCAATTTTGAAAATATAATATTATTTACGTTCATAATAAAGTTCTGACCTGCTCGCATTCTCGCCAATTTCTCCGAGTCTGATGTGTTCATCCATGTCTTATCTCTATTTATAGAGCTGTCATCATTCGACATCTTGGTGTCATTACTTGATATCTTGACATTTTTGGAAGTTTTTGGTGGATCCTGGTAGATCATCTCCTCCACAGCGAAAAAGTCCTCGTGACTCTTCTCGAAGTTCGGTGTTGGTGTGGCTTGTGATGATGATGTGGCTTGTGACGTGTTGTCTACAATGCTCTTCGAGGATGTAGTTGTTTTGTTCTTCTTCTTTTTTTCTGGTGATTTTGGAGGTTTAGTTATTATACTCATTTTTTGGGCGCTTCTAGGGTTTGGCAACTCTATTGAGATCAGAATTCTGCGTAGAGGGAAAATATTTTAGCTTACTCTTGCCGTCAAAAGTTACGAGATGTGGTATTAGATTTCTACAAGCATATTTATAAAATACCAATCTATAGCGCGTTAAATGAATTTGATGCTGGTGTACATGCCTGTCGACAGGATTTTTCTCTAGCGTCAGATTCTTCAGTTGACTATTGTACGAAAGACATCTCAAGTCTTCCACTAATGATATCTTATTCCCTCCCAAGTCCAAACTGCCACAGTCACATTCTGTACAAAGATCCACCAGAAATTTTTCACCTCTCGAGATGTACCAGGTGCTCGATGTGTTGAATTTTGTCGATTTTATTATTTGACAGCCGTAAACTTCGAAGCTCTGTGTTCAGCCTCATTCCTGTCATGTTGTTGATGATGTTATGAGAGGCATCAAACTCTAAAAGATAAGGTAGATTGTCAAGTCCCATGATGCTCTTGATGCGATTGTTTGAGACATTCAATCGGACGATCGATGGTGGAAGGTTCCGCACGATCTCTGATTCGGTGTTATTTTAAGAGGCAGCAAGACGATGAAGTGATACTGAGACCGAATATATCTGATATTACGAGACATACCGAGCTTATTGAACGACAAGTCCAATATTGTGAGATTAACAAAGTGTTCCAAACATAAAGTTGATGAAATGTAATTATCTGAGACGATCAATTCGTCCACTGTTCCCAAGGCGATCCCTTCTCTTTCTAAGCTCCCCTGAAACGATTATTAGTTTGTGTTTCAATCGATTTCACATACCTTCACTTCATCTTCTAAATCTTTTATTCCGAAGCCTCTGAAAGATAAAGATAAGCTCATAAATGTGTCTGGTGATCACTCATGTAGCCGTTGGATGTTTTTCGACTGTTGAAGGCGGGAAACATTTCGTTGTAGAATAAACGTTTAAAAATTCTGTGTTGCAAAATCCTCAAATCAAGAGGTAAAGCTGCATGATGGATGATCTTCATCTGATTTCAGACACAGTGGATCGTCCTTCCATCGCTTGGTGATGTCAGAGAGCGAACAGCAGACATGGCAGAGGTCAGTGAAACCGGAGAGACCAGGACAGAAAATAATCAGCGAAGCATTGTCACCTTCAGAGATGATCTTCGCCCGGATCAGCGGTTTGTTTTCATCCGGTGATTTCTTCATACAAATCTCATCAAATACAGCCCTTCCCGATCCGGATGATACAGAACATTCCTGCATTCCATTTCTATCGAAGAAAGTAGAGGTAAGTGACGATTACTGGAAATCATGGTGATGGCGTGTCTTCCAGTGGCGGGAATCTAAATCAGAAATCACCGCGGATCTGACAAAGAACAGTTGGGCAGCCGTACTTCAGCAACAATCTCGAGTTTTTCCAAGGCTTATGACGATTTCCTCGCTGAATCAAACACGGTGAACACCTTTAATTATTCAAACAAAATGACATTTTTGAGATCAACTCATCGATGATTTGTTTTGATCTTCGCAGGTACTGCAAAAACACTTCAACAACTCCTGGGCCCATCTTTTTTACACAAGGTGAAGTGATCATCCATTATGATCATTTTGAAGAAAGCGTCACAACCCTGTGAAATAGATTATACAAAGTTTGAAGTCCTTCAGGTTGCAGCATGAGCAGGTTCTGTTAGACGTTTCAGAATACAACAGTCTTTTGAGCAAAGCCCTTGCCTATAACCGCATGAGGTGGGAATTTCCGCGAAATTTCGAGCTCTGAAATCTATTTTCGTTGTTGGTCAGAATTAAAATTAAAATTAAAGATTAATTTTGATTGTTGTGAAGCAATTCAACTTCACGGCCGTTCAGCTCACTACGAGGACGTTCAGCGTCTGTACACGTAAGTATCTTGAATCTACAATCTATTCTACGTTGATTTAATTTTTTATTTCTGCAGATAATCAAAACTGACATCTTGTAAGAATAATGTCAACGGCGAATTGGTCAAGTATTTATGTACACACGGGGTGGACCCCGACAACAGTCTTATCGGGCTCACCCCATCCCGATCCATCATACAAAATGTCGACAGGCATTTCCCAGGGGATGTCTGTGTCGACAATGTTTATACGAAGGAGAGTTTGATGGAAGCTATCACGAAAATGGCGGGAATGAAGGACGATAAGGTTTACATTTATTTTTATTTTTGAAATAATTTTTTGATCTAAATTTTGAATATCATTCTTTTTTTTAAAACGTAACACAAACAATGACACGTTAACTACCGTGATTTCTCACGTCAAATCAGGTGCTCGCCTCAGAGTTACGGAAACTAGCAGTATCCATAGAAAACAGCAAGAAGAATAGCAGACCTAAACACAATAAGACGGGAGAGTTGTGCATCGTGAGGATTTCCACCAAAGAAAAAGCCGAGAATTGTGAGGTTTTTTGTATCTTCTGGCGTACAATCTGAAGGTGGAGTGGACATGTTGGGTAATTGGTTGCGGCAGAGCCGCGACAACTGCATGAGAGCATGTTGGATATTTGGTTGCGGCAGTCGCGACAACTGCATGAGAGCATGTTGGCTGCCGAAGAGCCGCGACAACAGCATAAAGACATGTCGGATATTTGGTTACGGCAGAGCCCCGACAACAGCATAAAGACATGTTGAGCATTCGCGACAACAGCATGAGAGCATATTGGGTATTTGCCTGCGGCAGAGCCGCGCCGACGGCATAAAGACATGTCGGGTACTTGGTTGCGGCAGAGCCGCGACAACTGCATGAGGGCATGTTGTATATTTGGCTGCGGAAGAGCCCCGACAACAGCATAAAGGCATGTTGAGCATTCTCGACAACAGCATGAGAGCATGTTGGGTATTTGGCTGCGGCAGAGCCGCGCCGACGGCATAAAGACATCTTAGCAACAACAACAAGATGGCCACAAAAAGTGTCATATTTTACAGCGAAATCAGTACAAGCGATGCCGAAGCTTGGCAACAGCATGAAGAATATTCTGTGAAGATTCAATCACGCCAAGAGTTTTCAGTGGCGGATCGCCGCAACCATTCATTGACAAAATTTCGCGAAACAAATCTGGCCAACTTTGACCTAAACTATTGGCAGCTCTGCTGCAAGCTCATGAACGAACGAACTGCATGAAAATAAATAAATATATTCTGGTATTTTTAGAACAAATCAGATGCATATAATGGCAACATTGCCTCAACCACAATTGAAAGCGGACCAATTACCTGATCTAAAAATAGCTGTACATTTCACTGTGAAATCCGGGCCCACTATATGCCTGTCCCCGAGCTCCTCTACACTTTCCTCTGTATATACTTTGACCCCACACATGTCACATGATGACGTCAGATACGTATTTGGGAGATATTGGTCCGAGGTGTGATTCTTTTTTATTATTCGTAATTTCAGAATAATTTATTTTCGAATTTTTCGCAGAATAAATTTAATTTAAAATAAAAATAAAATAAAATAATTTATTTTAAAATAAAATTTTTATAGAGTGGGGACGAATGTCAAGTTTTTCTTTCTCCAAGGGAGGAGAGATTAGTCACTGTACCCTGTGGGGATATTGTATTTATATCAGCACATATAGAGGTGAAACTAGTCTATTTTTAGATCTTAACTATGATCAAATATTGTCTCAAAATGTACACATCACCCGCTCCATCATTTCCCTTCAAGTGATTTTCCCGCCATTTCCCGATTTTAAAATTCAAATATGACAGTTGGATTTCAGCGACCCCAAGAGGATTGACAGGCTGGTGTCTGACCCCACACTACAACTCGCGGACAGAATGAACAATGCTATTAAAAAAATATGTACAGAATATTTGGTGGAGGCTGAGATTATTCCAACACTGGAATGCCTCAATTCCTGGAACGATAATCACGTGACTATAAAAGACATCGGGGTGAGATTTCGGTGAAAAATCTCGTCGTAAAATTTTGAAACGTTGTAGTGCCTCAAAAGAGCTTCAGAAAAATTGACATCGACTGTCAAAGACATCCCACAAGAGGTAAGAGATTTCCAGTATATTTCCCGAGTTCACCCCGAAATCCCGACGAGTTTTCAGTTGAAAGACAGAGTCACAGAAGGCACCAAAGACATGCTCCAAGCCTTTGAGGACACCATCGATCTACAACCGTTCTTTCTGCCCAGAAAAACATTTTCTGTCACACAATTCAGGATTCATCAAGCGGAGGACAGCATCATCAAAGGCAGACTCCAGGTCATTTTTTGATGGTTTTATTGGCTCTTTGGGTATTTTATTATTATATCACCCGCGGACACGCATTTGTACATCTCACCTGTTGCCATACGATACACGGTAACATAACGTGTCACTCATAGCAACAGAGCGGTAGTTACCGCAATTAATTTTTCATTTTGAAAATCGTACAAATTCGTGTCTGCGGGTAATATATGATATGTTTTTAAAATATTTAATTATGGTTGGAAATAAAACTTGAATTTCCCGTTTAAAAATAAACCAAAATAATCTGATCGTCAGAAATTTATTAAAACCCTAAACCCATTAATCAGAGTGAAGCCCTGTGGCAAACACACCTGCCAAAATGACACAAGAGCAAAGACTGACAACTATAGCTCTACCTCAGCATCTGCAACGGAGCTCGTGAACATCTCGACATATTGTGTAGAAGGATCATCTCTGGTGCTAGAAAGAATGAGCTGACCGACTGGTGGCTCACCTTGATAAGAGAAGAAGTGGACGCGTTCCTGAAGCAGATCCATTATGACCACAGCGCGATACCTCCAGATTACATAGGCGAGTTGTAGATGTGATCTCCCCGTATTTTCCATGAATTTTCATCGATGTCGACGAAAACTCGGTGAAATCTCTCTGAAATCTCGCAGAAAGGCAACCGGAGGACATGTCCAAAGTGAGGAGCAATCTACAACTGATCCAGTCAGTCTTATCATCCTTCAACGCGATGCAGCAAGAGAGAAGAGTCAGGGGTACAAGTCTAAAGTCCATGAGATCTTCCAATGTAAAATCAGGCAAAGAGGGCGAGATTGCTGCGGGGGTGAATTTATTTGTTTTGTTTTGCTCGTGTAGAGACGGTTCGTGATGTTTGGGTGGCCTCTCTATGTGTATTTTAGACGTGCAAGATGGATTTGACTATCTTGTCTGCAGCTCTGCTGCAGGTTCAACATGATGTCGGTTGATGTCATCTCATTTTCATGATGTGATCTGATAATGTTCAGACGGGGATCCTGATACAAGAATTAAGACGTATAATACTTCCGGTATTGGATGAATATGTCACATCATGCAAATACATTCTGCTCGATCATCTCGATATGAAAGACGATCTCAGCATCACCGTCGCAGAGATGGAACAAGTCTTAATGGTAAATATCTTATCATATATAAATCGCCATAGCAACAAGTCATATGTCTTTGCGGCTTCGCCAAGTCTATTTTCTGTACATGAAAAAATCTCACAACATCTTGATTTAGCTAGAGCCTCTGTTATGTTGCAACGATCACGGGAAATCTTCACATCTGATGCATTTCAGATGACTGCAGAGAAGATGCGAGAAAATGATGAAGAGTCATTTCGTAATGATGCCGATTATGAGAGGAAATGGCCGCAGTATGAAGCACTATGGAACAAGATGAACAAGTTGATCTCTGATCTGAAATATGTCGAGAGGATGATGCTTTTAGAAAATTCCCCCGACAAAGTAGAATATTCTATTACTGTTTTATTTTATGAAAAAAAATAATTTTATTCAATAGAAATCTCATTTTGGCAGATTGTAGAGAAGGATATCGTTCCCATCACTGGGCTGATCATCAGCCGTTTCGTCCGTTTCGAAAACGAGATCCAAACTGTCATAGAAGTGTGGTGCAAAACCGAGATCCCACGGAAAAACCAGCTGCCGTGATCTACATCGTTGTAAAAATGGAGATAAATAGTTTTTATTTATTTCGAGTCGGTTTTTCTTGGGACAGAGGATTGTTTTTTCGTTTTGAAGATTTCCCGTAGATCATCGTGTCCAAACGGGACAATTCATGGTGGTACATACTCGCTGTCATATGTCAGTGTCACATGTCAAGATGACACAGGTGTCATGGAAATGTCAAGAGTACCTTCTTGCTTGACCCTCTTGTAGTCTTTGTTGAGTAGGTCTAATTCAGATTGTAATAAAATGTTTTCGGCGTCTAGTTGTTGGTTTCTCTCCATCAATTGATTGGTTTTTTGTACATTCTGTCGAGTTCAATTTTGAAAAAAAAATCAAGTCACCTTTTGGTCCATCTTTATCCGGCTCTCTAATTCCAAAATCTAAAATTAGCATCAGCATCTTCAATGTTGAAGATGTGACTCACTTTTGATTTTGCATGTTCTAAACTGTCTCTGAGTTGGTCGTTCATTTGGTTAGCCCTCGCCAACCTTGTTTCTTGCATGTCTATCTCACTCTATGAAATGGTAAATTCTCTATCTCTCCAGTTTGACTATCATCAAATTATTCACTTGATGTCTTTGCTTCGAGGCATTCAGATCTGCCGCACATTTTCGTTTGATAGCTTCAATTTCTCCCGCCGCTCTGTCCAGCTGCGAAAAGTTTGAGTCAGAGTTTAAAATAAATTATGAAGAATTGAATCACCATTGATTGATTTTGTGCGTCTCTGCTCTCCATTTGCGTATATATATTGGATAACTTTGATTGATATTGAATTAAATCTATGTAAAATCAGATGATAGAAGGTTTGCAGATGGACGTCACCATTTGTTTTTGATTTCGTCGTTTGAGCGAGTTCCGCACGAGCTTCTGCCAGCTTAGTCGATTCTTGATGTAGCAATTGTTGAAACATATTTAACTGTAATTTTATCATCATTCGCGTCCATATCAATTATATTTTCATACCTTTTGTGTGTACTGTTGTATCACGCTGTCGTGTCTTTGATTCATGATTTGGATTTGCTGTTGATGTTGCGCTATGGTGTCGCTCATGATGGCCTCTCTATTTGCCTCCACGCTCTTGATCTACGAAATCTAATTTCAATTCTTTTTCGCTGAATTTTATCGGAATATTCGGCCTGAAGCAACGAGCACAATATTTAAAAATCAACCAAGTTATACCTTCTCCTGACACCATTGATTTATCACTGAAATATCTTTTTCGTGAATTTCCCGCATTGCTGCGAGTGAATCTTGATGCCTGAAATTTATCATTTAGGTACACTTCAAAAAACTAACTCTTGCTGTACAAGTGCGAGCTGTTCGTTATAACGTCTTGTGATTTTGTTCTCTATCTCTGCTCTTTGGACTTGAAGGTGACTGTCTAGTGCAGTTACTGCGCTTGTCAGATGCCTTATCGACAAGATAGTTAAGTACTCTGGTCTCGTAGTTTCTGTTCGCTCAACATATATTGCTCATCCATCTCTTTCAATGTCTATCGTTGGGTTAATGTCAGCTGAATTGCAGCATATATTGAATTAAATTTCAGCATAATAATAAAATCATAAAATAACAAAATATTGATAGAGACGATGCACTTTGTTGAGTCTGGAAATCTCTTGTTCTTTCGTCCTGATGATGTCGGAAAAATCCACATTTTGTCTCGTCCTTTGGCTTGTGATGATCGGTGGTGGTAATTGTTCTTGAGCTGACAAATTAGATGAACAGAAGCACAATATGATGAAGACAACACACCTTGAGGCGGGCTGTACAGCCTTGTCGAAGTTCTGCTTCTCCTGGGCGACATCTCACGATCATCCCACAAATGTCCAGAGCCTGATATTCTCAGAAATGACATTGAACACGGGTTTTCCACCTCTAAGGGCATTATTATTTAACGTGTAGGAATGTGAAGGCAGGTCATTGACAGTTAAGGCGGGAGGTATTGAGCTGTAAGATAGTGGAAAATCTGATTGTGTCTGTCTTCTTTCTGCTCTTAAATCATCTTGTCCATTAAAGACATTAAAAACGACCGTCTTTGGGTCCTCCTCATTCCGGTAAGAACGAGACCGGTTGAAGCTAGAGTGAGAAGGCGTCAGGTGGAGGTCATTCAAGAAGCTGTGAGTGAGATCCTCGGCCATCAGTAAAAGTGAGATCACCCGATCTCAACGGCTAGTAACAGAATGCGCGGGAAACGTAGCTTGATCTTCTATACGATTGACTATGAGGCTGATTAGTTCTTGGTGCATTTATTGCCAGCTGTTTTTGATAGAAATGAAGGCAACGTGACTTCTAGCTTTGGTGCCTCTCTTCGACTTAACAACTTTTCGGATTTCGAACTAGACAGCTTTGTGAAAGTGAACAAGCTAGCATGATTCTGCGGTGAAAATAAGGAGGGAAAAAGGAGTCATTTGACATTCTGCGCAAAACCCGATTCTTTCATTTCTCATTCGGACAACAACAAAGAAAATGCAACCAGGACCACCCCCACCAGTAGTATATAATTCACCCACTCAACCACTTCTTCAACAAACAACCTACACCTATGTCCAACCGGCACCTTCAGCTCCAATCGGCTGTCCGTATGATTCTTTGCTAAGATGGGGAGAGCTGTGAGTAACACTCTGCTTTCGGTTCAATTGTCAAATCAATCACTATCAGCATGATATCAAAACATAGACATGCTAAGTATCTGACTGCTTATGCAGTCCTCAACGACATATATGCCAATACTGCAATGCAAACATTGTTACTCATGTTCATTATGAAACTGGAACTCTAACTTGGCTCGCCGCAGGTAAATTAATCGAAACAATCTTCACGATGTCTCATCCTTGAAGGCATCCTGTGTTTCTTCGGATGCATCTGTGGATGCTGTCTCATTCCATTCTACATGGACAATCTGAAGGATCCTGTCCATCTCTGTCCAAATTGCCACGCTGTTGTGGGAAGAAAGAGTCGCATGTGATATTAGAATAAAGGAAAAGTAAACTAAGTCGCAAACAAACGGGTAACTGCTCGGAGCCTGTGTTGATCTTTTTGTGTCTTGATGTAATTTTTTTGGTATACTTCGCAACCGAGAAACCTGATCTTAATCCCTGTTGCTCGTCGACAAATTTCAGGTCTTTGTTTGTACATGATTTGTTGTGGATCACCAGGTGAATCACCCCAGGAAGGGTTGAGTTGTTGTCCTTTCGTTGTTAAAGAAGTTGGAAGACATTGTTATTCTACAGAATATGGAGGATCCTCGTTTTTTCTGTTCCTCTCCAAGAAACGATTCCAGCCACGCATTCGCTGAATTTCGGCGAAGCCTGAAAACTGCGAGTGACGTCAAGCTGTGTGAGTCCATCACAAAAACAAGACACCGAAACAGTAACCACATCAAAACAGAATGGAAAACCAATACGCCCCCGTCGTCCTTGGTAAGAAGACCACAAAGCCAAAAGACAACGATGATGCCTTAAGAATGGCCCAACAGAACGGCATGGCCATAGACACTGTAAAGAAGTTCGCTGCAGGAACAAACAAATCGACTGCCAGCGGACCTTCCAATGCCGCCAAGATCGAGAATGAGACAGAAGAGTTGTCTCACAACAAGGTCTCTCACAGTGTTGCCCAGAGGATCCAACAAGCTAGAATGGCCAAGGGATGGACCCAGAAGGAGCTTGCCACAGTGAGTACTTCCTTCATTTTGAGATCGTGGCAGATCTAACTGTCTTTCAGAAAATGAACGAGAAGCCCCAAATAGTCAACGAGTATGAGTCTGGAAAGGCCATCCCAAACCAACAGATCCTGAACAAGTTGGAAAGAGTTCTGGGAGCCAAGATCAGAGGAAAATGAGAGGCAAATGTACCATCTAGATGATCCTTCAGCTCCAATACTTGAATAGACATGTCATGTTCATCAACGCCTTGATTCTTTCTTCATGATCATCTCTAGAACAACTGAACTACCTTCAGAAAGATTTGCCCTCTACCTCTACAGATGTAAACATTTAGCAGTGATCGAGGTTAACAGTCTCTTTATTTCACGATGGTCGATTATTCGCCTTCTCTTCTAATAGAAATTCTTCTCCTCTCTTGATCTCCTGTGCAATGTCATAAAATGGTGAGTCCTTCTCAAGCACCTGTTTCATCTCAGCCAACGGTAAAAAACACGAGCACATTACAACGTTGTAGACAGTGATTCTCCCGCCAAAAACTCACTTTCAAAAAGAACATGTTTTTGTTTCTCTCCATGGTATTTTCAACCAACACAGACGCCGGCATGCTCGACAGCACCGTCCTCATCACCTCCACTTCCTCCATCGTCTTTTGATTAATCCCTGAAAGAGTGAGATTCTACAACGATGTAGAGGAGATGTACAGACCTGTCTTTAGCTGTGCTTTCTTTTTTACGATGACACCGGATTTGAACCATTCTGTGCATGTGAGTTTACATGATTACACATTATCGAATGACAATCTACAATTGGATCTGCATCAAAATGTGAAAGACCATCAGAACGGGTGCAACTTTAGACTATAAAAAGAGACGGTAGTAACCGTGTAAGAGTACGGTATGAAACCGTAAAAAGGCGCAGAAATATCCTCAGAAGATTTGCAAAGATCTTGCAGATATCTCTTTGTTTGAAACAAGCAAGGCACCGCGATTCCTTACCGCGACTCGCGGTAACTGACGTGAAATCACCGTGCGGGCAAGGGTTTGAGCCCGCTTGCAGTGCCTTACAAAAACATAAACAATATTAAAGATATAACGGCAAAGCCTTTCGTCATCACAAAATTCAATGGATACCTGGCATGTCTTGCCACTGTATGTTCATTTCTTTGGACACCATATCCACCATCTACAACCACATCATCTTCCCGCCATTTCCACCGGAATTTCGTGGAAAACTCACGTTGGGTCCAGACACCCCGGCCAGTCTACTCTGGGGGAAATGAGCCTGTGCGAGCCTGCTGATACTATTCCGGACACTATCGGACATCCTCCATTTCACATTTGTGACACAGTCAAACTGTGTTGGCAGCGAGAAGATTCTACAATCGAAATGTGCCTCTTTGCTGTCCAGCTTAGAGTACAGCTGTGACGTATCAGAATTTTTTTGGAAATTTCTGATTGAAATTGCCGGGTGAGATGACGATGCACGGTACTATACCGTGGAAATTCACGGTTACTAACGCAAATAAAAGCAGGTGAAGCGACAATTTTTTTGCCTCTTTGACAAATCTTTTGAGGCTTATAAAGAAACGTATCAGATCGACCCGCGATATCTCAAATATTGATGAGAGATAACCAGAGATATCTTACCTCGTCATCTGGTTTGATGATGTTTTTCATGTGAAAATTGAATCGTGTTGAACAATAACCAGATGCCAAAGTCATTATTTTAGAAACTCTGCCGCCATAAGGATGTACCCTCGGTTTTTCTGGTTCTCTTGTAGATGCAGTTGTAGATGAGGGGTCTTCAGAAATGAGGGAGGGAAATATCAGTGAGATTTCATCGCTTTCTGTGTACGCTGTGACGGCAGAAAATTTATGCAAGAGGTCGGCAGTTGTGTGGACCATCGCATAATGAACTAAAGAAGATCAACTTCCGAGTATGATCGATCCACAATCATTCAGCACTGCTATTGTTCTTTTTGTTTGATTTAGATATTTGATTTTGAGACCTAATCGCTCACTTCTGACATCGAATGGTTTGTCAAATCCCTTCACAAACTTGGAAAACCTGTGCCCGTCTAATCTCATCATGTGAGGCTCTGTTTCGCTCAGTTTACTCTCATGTTTGGCCTCATAGACTTTCATCTGTTCTGCAATTGGATTCCATTGTTCTCTCTTTCCAAATGAAACCGAAATGTGCCTTGAAAATGGAGATTTCTGGATCACATGAGATGAATTGATGATCTCTTCTATACCAATGGTCTTGGCAGTGTTACGATATTCAGTCGAAGAGGGACCAAACGATGCCTCAACATGCTGATTCTTTCTCAGATCAGGAATTAAAAATTAAATAGTTGTAGTTGAATGCAGATATTAAGCGCGGGAAGTTTGACCGTTTAAATAACATTCAGACACCCTGGCGTGGCTATTTCTGTGTTCTGTTGTTAATCACAATTCAAAATAAAAATCTACATCAGAGAACATGCGATCATGGATGTACAGTTTTGCTCCAGCCAAATAACAACTGGGGAAACTCTTCAGTGTACATCAACAGCATCAGCGACTTTTTGGTAACAGCAGATTGTTTCTTAACTAGTTCATTCAAGCAAACCGAATGGTGTGCTTGTGCTTGGTGTCTCTGTCTTTAGATTTTTCAGACCCATATTCTTTTAAAAAGATTCAGACCATATCAAAATGACTCATGTAGAATGAGCATGATTACGTATTCATTATAATTACGATCAAAGACATATCGGAGTTTCGGAGTATTACGTAATATTAGTTGGAGAAACGACGGTATGAGGAATCCTTACAAATTACGTATTACGTAAAACACACGTATGATGGTGAGATTATCACCTCATCCCGTCTTCACGTTTCGACAAACCAATCCAACAAAAATACAAACAACTAGATTGAATCATTAACAAGAAAAATGAGCTCTGGAGCGTATGACTGGAACACTGCTGTGGTGACTGGAGGTGCTGGAGGTTTAGGCAGAGCACTTGCCATCTCTCTTATCAAGAAGGGAAAGGTCGTACACTTTATTTGGTGTCTTGTCCATTTTCTGATTTTACGATAGAAGATCATCTTGGCTGGAAGGACTGAATCCAACTTGAAGCAAACTGCGGAAGAAATTGGAGCTGTCGGTTACTACGTGTTGGATGTGTCCAAATTGGGCACCATTCGTGCAGCAGTGGACAAGATCTTCTCTGAACATCCTGAGGTAACATCTGTTTGGCAATAGAAATTAAAAACTGAAGGTGGACTGTTTGATCAACAACGCTGGAGTGCAGAAGCCTTTAGACTTCTCAAAGCCAGAGACAGTGAAAGACAGCGACATAGAGGAGGAGATCAACACCAACATCACCGGTCTCGTCCAATTGACCAATGCTTTCCTCGCTTATTTCCTCAAGTCAGTCACCGATCTCATCCAATTTTTATAACTGTTTATTCTGAAGCTAAATGACTGTGGAAGCCAAAAGTCGTACAACCCCCAGCATTTCAAAATACTCTAAAAATAGATTTATTCTCACAGGTCTGGAAAGCATTGCTCCGTTCAGAACATTAGCTCCGGGCTCGCCTTTGTCCCTATATCCCCTGTACCTGTCTACTGTGGCACAAAGTCGTTTGTTCACTCTTTCAGTCTCACCCTCAGACACCAACTCAGGAACACGAATGTTAGGGTGAGTCTCGTTGTAGATGGTCGAAATCGTTGTGAGAGTATGCGACTGCAGCCTATGAGAATTTCACATCATCGCTTGGATGATGTATTGAAGTATGAAGGTGATTGAAATCGCACCTCCCCTTGTGGAGTCCAACTTGCATCGAGAACACCAGGGAGATCATTCCGTCTACACCAAGGTACGATCTCACCCTTTCGCATTGATGACTTGGCAGGCCAAAAACCCCAACGCGCTGACCCAAGAGGAGTTTATCGCTGGTGTCGAGAAGGGCTGGGACGCGGGTGAGTCTTTTGAACACTTTCCATACATAATATGATATATATTATGGTTTTCGGGCAAAGATATGAATAATACAGACCAAGATGAGATCGGGGTCAGATTCTCTCAGGAAGGGATAGACACATGGAGACGCGCTTTTGGCGGAATGTTTAACGGCATGAACCCAAATTAATACAATCGACTTGATCAATTGTGATTTTTTCATAAATACAAAACTTTCAATGACAGAATTGATTTCGGATAACTGTATGACAACATCATTTGCTGCTCATCCTTCATCATAGTATTTTGGGTATTGTACGGTTTTGTATCTGTCAAGCAAAGTTTGTGACCATGTGACACAAATGATCCCACCGTATACATCCAATGATCCATGGGCATGGTCTTTCACTTTGGGCGTCATCACTGGAGCTCCACTGTATCCTCACCAGCACGTGATATCGGCCCACAGATACTTAAAATGCTGACATCCACATCGATGACATCCTCCCCTCGTGCATGTCAAAAAGGTTTCTCGCAACTGCCAAAATAGTCGAAAATTCGTTTCGAAATAGTGGCTGCGAAGTTTGATCTCAAGCCTTCCCCAGAACAAAACAAAACCATGTTCAAGACAGTCGCCCTCCTTCTCGGTCTGATCGCTTTGGTCAATGCCGACGCTTTCGTGATATACTTCTACAATACCCCTGACTGCAAAGGAATACCTCTGAATGCTACTGCTGTCACCAACAACCTGTGCCTCCTCCTAGACGATGGATCTATGAAGACCGTGAATGATGGGAAGACTGCCACCACGTCTATTTACAAATCAAAAGATTGCTCAGGAGCAGCAGCCTCTGCTACGAGACTCCCTCAAACTGATTGCTTTGGAGGCATCAAGATGGTGATCAGTGCAACTGCCTTCTCTCCCGTACCTCAGGCCAACGACGAAACCACCAGCATCTTCTCTACAAAAGACTGTTCAGGTGTCATCTCCGCGGTCACCGTCAAGTATTCCCAACAATGCTCAATCAAGGACTCCAAATGTGTTGTGGACGATAACAATTCCCAGAAGTCTGAATGTGTAGCCGGCAATCTCAGCTTCCCCAACTCTGCCAATGGACTCGCCGCTGCTTTCGTCCTGGTCGCATTCCTCTCAACCCTTTTCTGAAGGCATAAAGTATCCGCGGAACTGTCACGTTCAGATTTCGCTAAGAACTCAAGGAATCTCTTGTAAAATTCAAAATTGCACATGTACACGGTGACGAATCATCACAAAGTGTTGACTCTTGTCCTTTTGAATTAAATGTCCTCATCAGCCGTCCATCTGTGATGACTAATGAAGAATTCTTTCTGCGTGTCGTTGATTGATTTCATCCACACATGAAATGCACTCTCATTTTATTTCACCTCTGGCCGCATTTCTCGGCTCTATCTTTAGAGAGGTATCGTATAGCACTTTAGAGTCATGCCGCGGCAGCGATGACAAAAACTTCTCCACACCATTGTTCTCATGATAAGGTGATGGGCGGTTTTGGAATTGAAGAAGTCCTGTGATGACGGAATGCACCATGCGATGTTTGACAAAGTTGATCTGATCTCCCACTTTTTCGGGGTTCTCATCCATGAATGTCAAGTCTTGTAGTGTGACACCTGTCGACATGAGGAGATGTTGTCGACATGTATCGCATGTTGTCGACATGATGATGATGTGACATGAATTTGGCGGGAAAAATACCTATATATGGGATGACAGGACCTTCTAATGTGTTGATGACATTTCTGTACATCTTGTACGACCCCTCCATGGACACTATCGATTCTAGTGCCAACAATTCCTTGAAATTTCAGTTAGAATTCAAAGTTAAATTCCATTGGATCTTTTCATGATTTATTGATATTTTATATTTAGAATTGAGATTTATCACTATTTAATATTATATTTTATATTAATTTATAAAAAACTCACTTGTTTATATCTCGCTGGAACTTTCTTTTGCGTCCATTTCAATCTTAAAACTGCGGAATTATTTATTCCAGTGATGAATGCGACCAGCAAGTGGAAATTTCCCATCTTCTTCAGTTGCTTTTTCCCGTCAGTTTCCGAGAATTTTCTTCGAAATTTCTCACCCCCGCGATCTTTGACAGGTTGACGATCATGTCCGTTCGGTTTCTAATTTTAGATTCCCCGACAATGCAAGAGGCGACCCAGGATGACACGTCATTAAATAAAGATATCATAGATATGATACCAGGGGACAGATGTTGTGTCTTTGGGTGGGACCAGCACAGCTTCAGGAACTCTGTGGTTTGTAGTTGCGTGTATAAATTATAGGTAATATTGCACAAATGCTCCGCGACCTAACATCTTCAGACTAAAATTCCACGAATTTTACGGTGTTGTACATTTATCACAAAAATATTTTTCGAAGAATTTGAAATTGAAAAAATCTAAATTGGACTCACAATTTTCCCGTGAACTTCGAAAAAAGTGTTGCGGTCCAAACTTGTCGTTGTCATGAGCGATTTGAAAAATCCCGCGGTGCGTGGAGATTTTTTCTCCATACTGTCGGAAATTGATTTTCCGAACCATTTTTTTCCGGTGGAGGATTGTCTGTTTAGACCCGGATTTAATTCTTCGGATTTCGGGGAACTAGACAGTTGTGGGGAGAATTGGACCTCTTTTTTTCTGACCACTGTCCGGAATTTAAAATTTGAAAACGGAAATTTGGCGGGAAATCCGGATTTTTGAGATTTGAATTGTGGGACTTACTGTTGGACTCGTCGAGGCTCGGTTTCTTACCGAGAGGTTTTCCCGGTGGGGACCTGCTCAAGAATGACTTTGAGACCTGGACCTTCTTTTCTTCCTCTGTTGTAGATGAGGTGGGGAGTATGGGGGAGGAGGGGCGGGGTGGTCTGATGGGTGCTTCACGTGGCGACTTTTTCTCCGAATCTTCTGAATCTCCCGGTAGTTGTATATTATCATTCCTAGAAACTCCTTCAATCAACCGTTCTATTTATGGCGCACTACAACGAGTCACCTTTTTGGCGGGATTAAATATTTGGCAGTTGTAGATTTGCCAAGCTTGGTGAGGTTGCTGAGTAGATTTCTGGGGCTGAAGAGGGTTCCGGAAGTGTTGTTGTCCTCTGATTGTAGATTGAGATCTGGGTTGTAGACGGACTTTCTGTGGGCTTTCCCAATATGTGATTCTATTCTTCCCTTTTAATTTATCATTTATTTTATTTTTTGTATTTTATTTTTATTTTTTTGTATTTTATTTCTATTTTCTTGTATTTTATTTTTGTTTTTATTATTTTTATTTTTATTTTTATTGTGTTTTTTATTATTTTTATTTAAAATCTTGTGGTGTAATACCTTCTTGTTTGCGGCACTCATCTGCTTGAGGACTTCAGGGTTCGATACCACCCACTGACCATCTTTTTGTACAATTTTGATATCTTTTAATAATGTTGGTGCTGGTGAGGGTGCGGGCTCATCTTGAAGTCTCTTTATGATCTACAACAGTGTAAATAGAATATATATTTGGATTATAAAAATATTAAAATAATAAAATCCTCACCTTGATTACATTGGATTGTATGAGGGCAGTTTCACTCGTTTTTTTATTATTCGGGATATTCCATCTCTCTACCAACTTACTTATGACGATCTACAACGTCAGAAGTTTCATGGAAATTTCAGGAGAATCACCTTTGCATTCGTGAAGGAGGGATATGTTACTAAAAATACTTCTGTCGCCTTTTTCCCTGGATGAAATCAATCCATCTACATTTGAAGAAATAATTATTTATATATTCCAAGTAAATTAAAATATGTCAAACTACAACGAACCATCTGGGTGATCTCCGGTCATGTGCTCGATCAATTTGTTCAATGTCCCGGACATCAAGATCACATTCCCCGCATTATCTTTCTCCAAACAGATCGTCTCTTTGTTGGTGGGTTCAAGCCATAAGCTCCCAACATCTCGTGTGATCCTCTTCGATTTAGTGATAGATCTGACATCTAGATGGTCGATCTCGTTATAGGGTATCTTATTGTCACGGAGAGACTGTTCCGACTCCAGATGCATCTCTACGAAATTTCAGGGAAATTTCAGAGAAAACTCGATAAAATCTGACCGCGTCTGTCCTTCAAGACAAGGACCATGTCGACTTCGGCTATCTCTGGCAGGTTTGGTTTGACTTGTTGTAATGCTTGGTACAAATCGCTCACCACGAAAAAAATGTTAAAGTCTAATTGTATCCTGGAATTATTGTTGGTTCCGAGAACAGAGAGGGTGACGGGCAAGTTGAAGGGTTTCATTTCGATGCGAAGGTTGACCTGGGGTGGTCAGAAAAAATATTCTGAATTGGCGGGAAAGTGAAGAAGATCATGGCAGTGTAAAAACCATAATCATGCAGAAAAACACAAAGAACGAAAACTACGAGTCTCAAATATGACATCTTATCCAATAGCAAAAGACATTATTAAGACATCTCACCATTTGGTCCAGTGAATACCATGACAACGTCTTGAAAGGATCCAACCATATCGGTTCTTCAACTTGAAGAAAATTAGACCCGGTCTGCTCTTCTGGATCTACAACGAGCCCAAAATTCTGTCTTCTGGCGGGATTTATGTTCATCGCGTCAGCAGCTTGAATCAGCAACTGCGAAATTTCAGTCATTTTTCATCGAAATTTCAATCATTTTTCGTCGAAATTTCAGGACCGTCACTGGAAGATTCTAGGAAATTTCTAGGAGAGTTCATTGAATTTTACCTTGGAGATGGGTAAATTCTGGTCGAAGTAGACAACACGTGGAGGACCTTCAACATAATGTAACTGTACTCCCAGCGGTCTCAAACGTAACTCTAAATTTCCCTGAAATTTCATTCAGATCCTCTCACTTTTCGCCGAAATTTCGTGGTGAAATTCAAATGAAATTTCACCTTTCTCTTGTTTAGTGCGTAAGTTTGTAACTTCTCGGTATCTTCTAAATACATAGAGTTATTATTACTTTCACTATCAAGCCAATACAGCCCGTATCCTTCACTTGCTCTGATGTGGTGTTCTAATGTATATGATCCCATATGTAGAGGCTTCCCTGTTCTTATGAATATATATTCCATTATGATGTCATGTCATGACTGAGACTCTTTGTGAGTAAATCGTTCGAGATATCGTGACATTTTCGCAGGATTCAGATACAATGCGCTGAAACTTGACCCCGTATATGATATCATACTCACCCTGAGCGTAATAGTTCTGGTATTGATAATGTACAATATGAGATATCGTAGCTGCCACGTCAACGGTCACCACTAGTTCAATCGTCGCCTGAATTTTCAGTGAGTTTTCGGAGAAAATTCAGGGAAAATTCAAGAAAGATCACCTGTGATGTGTTGACGATCTCATTCCGTTTTCCCGCCTTGAAATTGCAGAATTTTACGAGAATTTTCCATGGCTTGTAGCAGAGGTCCCCCCTCACCTATATATTATCATTATGACGTCATCGTCACTCAATATCCAAAAACGTCTCGTTGTAGATTGCCAGAAAATAAAATAAAATAACTTCACCTCTCCTTCAAATTGGTAATCACGGACAGTTTTCTTCGGGTCAAGTTTAATATCCTTCGGCTTATTGTTTACCATCGAAATAGTCATCAATAAATCCACATTTTCGGGATCTACAACGAATCATTTTTGGCCGTCTACAACGAAGATTGTGGAATTACCGGCGAGTCCGAAGGTTACGGCCATTTTTGAGATAATCGTCTGTATCTTCATGTCATTTGTATACGGCATTTTCCCCGCGAATTTCGCTGAAATTTCATCAAATTTTCATCTTTCAAGTTGAACATGTCGTGAAATTTCTACGAAATTTCACCTGAAGAGTTAACATAATTGTAGAGTATCAAATAAGTGGTCTCCGGCGTGATGACTGGAGAATGTTGTCCAGAATTCCTGAGGCCTCCCCACTTGTTTGCGGAGGACATCAATGATGGAGAAGTAGTCCCATAATGGGTAAGAGATGCTCCATGATTCGGTCCCAAAGAATTGAGCAGGTTCATGAACTCATTTCGACCTGACGACATCACAATAAATCCATTATGACATCACATTATTTCTCTCGGATTTTTTACGATATCATATCAAGACATCATCCATCTCATCAAGACATCATAATGAAAACAGGACGACAAAGACAATGAATAAATAATTTACCTAGTACGAGGGGAAGGTCCATCTGGTCTTCATTCATTGCCTCAAAGAAAAATTGGATCTCTATTGTCAAAGCTTCATTAGACATACTACTATGTTCCACCTCCAAATCCTACTCCTCTCAATATCACATCATATCTATATCTTATGATGTCTTTATATACTTCATGATATCATATATTTTCTGGTGGATCTTTGAGATATCTTGAGATGTCCTTGATACATACCTGCATAATCTTGAGGAGTCCTTGATTCATGAAATCACTTCGTATTAAATATCTATTCTCAATGCTCTCTTCGTTACTGATCAGCCTGTTCACCAAAGATAATGTCGACACCTGTACAGTCATTTCCCGCCAAAAATAACGGCTACTTTTTGATCGTGGATTAACCATTTGAATAAAAGAAATTTTGAAAAATATTGGACAAAAATATAAATATTTAAAAAATAATCCAAATATTTAGAAATTTAAATATTTAGAAATATAAATATTTAAAAAATAATTTCAATATTAATTTAATACCTTAAGAGGCAAGATGAGAGACTTCTCGTGCATTTGTTCGATGGTCTCATTCCCTTTTCATTTCAATTTTCAAAAGAAATAATTTGGCGGGAAATTCGAAATTTGAATTTCAAACCTGTGTCGTCGTTTTCTGGCCGTTTCAAGTTTGCGAGGAGAGGGGCGAATTTGGAACTGGACCTGATCTGTCTTTGCTGTCCGTACAATTCAAACGCGTCGAGCATCTGTCTACAACGCGTTATTTTCCAAATTTTCAAGAGTTTTTCTTTGTGAATTTAATTTTGATAAATAAAATTTTTCTTGGTAATTTCGTGTTTAAATAATTTTTAAATGTCATTTTTTTTAACAATTTTTCATAAGAAAAAACACTTCCTCGTGGAATGAATTTTAAAATATAAATTTTAATGGATAATGTTTTTTCTTGGAAAATATACTTACTCGTGGAAAGAATGTACCATGCCCATTTTATTCAATAAATTGATGATTTCTGCCCGAATTTTCATTTTCGGGTGATCGATTCCCATAATAAATATCTTTGCCGGGTTTGAATAATCCGCTTCGGCTGTTTCATTTCAGTGGGAATTTTCACATACGAATGAATCCATCAATCTACAACGACATGATAATAAAGGATAGTAAAATCATACCTGCTTCAATGTCAAGCATGTCTCCCAAGTGGTTCAGCTTGACTAGAGCTCTAAGACATAATAATGCCGAATACAATAATTCCACCGTGCTCGTCTTATTGCTATGTTACCGTCACCGGGAAATCTCCGTGAAATTTCAAAAAAAAAGTAGTTTCACCTCTTCTCGATTTTCTCAAAGGATTCACGGACTAGGTCCAATAATGCGGGAATTAATTTTTCTTTTTGGACAATTTCACTGATGTAATTTCTCGACTGCGATTTCAAATCTACAGTAAGGCTCGTGATATCTACAACGCGTCATTTTATTTTTTTTAAAAATATTTTTCACAATTTTTACAAAAAAAGAATGTAAAACTTCCGAAAATAATATTTTTCGACAGACTACAACGGTGTAAAATATACCTGCTTGTGTGGCCTTTCTCGTTCTGATATTATCTACAACTTGTTTAGGGTCAAAGAAGGCGACGGAGCTCGCGCTGGAAGAGCTCCTAACGGTCCTCCCGCGTATTTCCGCATTTGGAGATTTGAATTGTTGGACCAGCTTCATTTTGGCGGGAACGGGCATGCTCCTCATTTCCCGCTTTTTCTCTTCTGTAACCTGGGAAACGTCAATCTACAACCGAATTTTTCATCCTAAAAATAGAACGGTTTTCACCGTCTACAACGAGACGAAATAATCACCTCTAAATCATCAAGCATTGACTCAAATTGCGTCTCAAACTTGGTGAAATCCATATTTGATTTTGCCGTCTCCATCTCGGGCTGCCCGACTTCCCCGACACTCATTTTCCTCTATCTCATGTCATCTACAACGAGACATATCTTTTGCGAAATATTCTGATGGGAAAATTTTTGTGGACGATTTTTGTGGCCCTTTTACGAAACTTTCTGTCGTGTAAATATTGTTTTGGAGATCTACAATTGTATCTACAACTGACCTCCGTATTGCGTCTAAACGTGTCCAATGTTTTTGAAAAGAGATGTTTAATCTCCAATCCACTCTTTTCACCCATACTTCTACTCCTAAAATTCTACGAAATTTCATCAGAATTTCACCGAAATCTCATAGAAACAAAAATTTAAATCTCCAAAAAATAATGACATCTGAATTTTCTCAGTAAAATTCCTTGAAAATTCACCTGCGGACTCGGCGAATTTTCTTCATTATGGATAAAGGCGATCTCTCCGTACTTTTGAATATAATCATTGGCAGCTGCAGGAAGGGGGTTGTTCTTTAGATTCAAACGGGCCAAATATTTGAGACTTTTCAATTGCTTCAGTGATGCGGTGTCCGAAAAATGATTCAGGTGCAATCTACAATCGTCAACTTATTTCCCGCCAAAATCTCGCGCCAAAAAATTTTGTCATTTCTTCATTAGATTTTTATTTTTCGAGGAATTCATGTGATTTAATTTCCAAATCTACAATGAGACACTCACGATAATACGGATAATTTCGGGACCCCTGACATGTCGGGTAATTCTTTCAATCTGTTATTGTCTAGTACCAACTTGGACAAATTCCTCATTGTCATGACCGGGAGGACTTCCAGTTGATTATTGCTCACGTCTAAGTTTGTGATATTATTGGAGGACGTCAAGTCTTTGGGAAGTGTTTTGAGTAAATTATGGTCCAATTGTAGTGTGTTGAGGCATTGTAGTGTGCCAAGACCTGTCATGACGTCATCTCAAGACACCTTCAAAAAAAATTTCCCGCCAAAAATCTCGATTCAAATTACCGTTGGGCAACTCGTGTATCGCGTTGTGTTGCAGTTGTAGATGTGTCAAACTCTTCAACAGGGTGAGGCTCTCCGGGACGTTCTCTAACTGATTCTGGTATAACGAAAACGTCTTTAAGTTGGTGAGGAGCCCAATAGATGCTGGTAAAGAGGACAGTTTGTTTGACTTGACGAGT
Source organism: Protostelium mycophagum (assembly GCA_002081555.1). Classification (NCBI taxonomy): domain Eukaryota; phylum Evosea; class Variosea; order Protosteliida; family Protosteliaceae; genus Protostelium; species Protostelium mycophagum. The sequence continues at coordinate 37,764 of MZNV01001118.1, read as the reverse complement.
AGTTCGGTCAAGTCGTGCATCTGTCCGATGGCCTCAGGTAACGCTGCAAGTTGGTTCTGTAATGTTCAGAAATTTCTAAAAATAGATTTCAAACACGTCATCACGTGTCACATTGACACGTGTCATATGAAAATATACCTGTGATAGGTTGAGGCTCAGTAATTTGACCATCTTGCATATAGACCTGGGGATTTCTTTTACCTTGTTATTCTCCAAGTTAAGTTGTCTTAAGTTTTGAAACGCCTCAATCGTTGCTGCCGAGATATTTCTGGAAAAATTGGTCATCTACAATCACATCTACAATCACGTCTACAACGAGAAAAAAAGTACTCACGTGATGACATTATTGCTGAGATTGAGATGCAAAAGGGGCAGATTTTTCGTGTTTGCTATTTCTAAAATTTCGATTCTGTTGTAAGACAAGTCCAGTTCTGTTAGATGTGGTAATGTGGCGGCTAACGGGGGGATCTCGGTAAGGCACGCGTTTGTTAACGAGAGGTGTGAGATTCCAGAAGATGGGAGTGATTCTGGTAATTTTGTGATTGGATTGGAGTTGAGGATTAACACTTCCAATTCATTGAGTGAATGTAATGTTTCTGTGATGTCGCCGCTCTGTAAGACATGAGAATTGATAGTAGAGGACCAACAGAACATGGTGATGTATCTGAACATGATCTTGATAACATGTGACAGTTTGACATTCTTTCCACATGCAGATGGTATTCGCGTGTAGAGTTCTACTTACATGTAATGAGCAGTTGATCAGACTGAGTGATTTCAACTGGGGTAATTCTTTGTGGATTTTATCGATCTGATCTGATCAGAATAATGTGTGGTTGGTCCATTTGGACATTTTGTTTAACATTCCACTTTCGTCTGGCAACCAGATTTTTGACATCACAATATGAAAATGATATATTCATTTGAGCGGCTGACCTTCTTTGCTATCTTTGTGTCTGAAACAGAGAGGGCGGACCCTCTCGTTGCCTTAATACATTCCTTAATTTCCTTCTCCATATTATCAATTGAACGGTTCCACAGGAGAGTCAGAGCACTTCTGAACGTCTAAACAATTGGTGCTCGCGTCCTGCGCATTAATAATCCTACGAATGGACGTTGAAGTTTACGGCCCGCCACTGATGGCCTCTTTCGATTCTTCTGGAGTGTTTCTGGCAGATCTTTCTGTCCCTCTACTCCTGGAATGTGATGCTGCCACACCGCAGACAACTTTTGCCTCTACAAGCGGACAACGTCGTTGTGGTGACACACCACAGAAAATCCTCCCTATGCAATTTTTCGGCACTGCCGCAGTGCCAGTCTGCCACTTCTAATATTGGAACACAGACACAGAAGACAAAGAACATTGTGATGCCTTGACAAACATCATGTATTGAGGTGTCGCTGTTGAGGGAAAGAACTTCTGCATGGCGGCTGAACATGCCACCAATTACTCAACGTTCTGAGCTCGACAAAACAAACAAAATACCACGAAAGGAGGTATTATAGACATCAAACTCTGAACATGGGACGCAGCTCAAAACCTCTTTATTGTGTGTTCTCCCCGATCACCTTCAGCATTGATTGTCTAAACGCCCTCTCATCATCGAAAAGGTGCCTCAACATGTTGTTTCGCTCCTCACATCGAACTGGATCACTCATGCATCTCACTTCCCCTTGTCTTCTGGCCATTGTGACCAGTTCTGTGGTTCTCGGAATTCGTATCTACAACGAGTCATGAACCGCCAAAATTGAAGTTCAAGTTTCAAACCTTTTCGAACTCTTCGAAAGCATCCGTGAGTTGCTGTGTGGTGAGGACCTCTTTATCCTTTAGCTTCAATAAGATTTCCGTCAAGATGGCGCAGTCTTCCCTGCACATCATCAGAAAAATAGCAAGATGCCACCCAGCGCTTCCAAAATAAACAAAGTGAAGACGTTAACTGCCGAGACTTTACCGTGGAAATCTCGGTAACACAGAAAGTTGGTCAAAACTCACATTGCTTGGTTTGCGCCTTGGCCCAAGTGCGGTGCTGTTGGGTGGGCGCTGTCACCGACAAGAACAACTCTGTCTTTATGCCATTTTGGGAGAGAAGGTCTATCGTACAACCCAACCTTGGTGATTTTCAGTGTGGCATTCTATTTTTAGCTCTTGAGACCGAATTTGAGACATTGATTTTTGTACAATCGTCGACAGCTTTGACAGAAATCCAATTTTAAATTTATTATTTTTAATTCAACAATAATTCACCTTGATAATTCGGTCAGAGGACAGCAACCAGCTCGGTACAGGCTCCTCCCATTCCGAGAACACAGATTTTTCCTTGAAATTTCGCATCTCCTCATCAGTCATGCCCCGCCAGCTCTCAGAATGTTCTTGCTCCCTCAGCATTGCCGCCCAGGCACAATGTTTTGTGCTGAATGGGTAACTCACTACAAAGCTTCCGTCTCCATAGACGTTGTAAAAGGTGTCTGTGGGAGATGTCATTTTTTTATTTAGATCACTTTATTTATTTATTTGGGTATGAAATATCTTGTACAACAGAATATCAACAGAAGTATGAATGTTTTTGCTGCTCTACAACGCAGTTGTGGTCACGTGATGTACACAAACTTTACCTTCAGTCCCTTGTCTTGGTGAGATTCCTATTGTCTGAGTAAAACCAGTGTAGCTGGGCTTCTCTTCTCCGAATAAAACCGATCTTGCTATCGATCGGAGACCATCACAGCCGATCAGAAAATCTCCAACCGCCTCTGTACCATCTCCAAAGATGGCATTCACCTCTAAATGCTTCAGTGTTCCAATCCAATATAAATAAGAGGAAGACAAGATGGTGCCATAAATGAACAGTCGACGTCAATCAACTATTAAAAGGTTAATCATCACCTTGCTCTGTCTGGACTATGTCTGTCAATGTTTTAGAAAGATGAAAGGGGATGCCCTCCTCCTTGACAGTATCAATCAAAAGCGATTGTATGGTGAACCTCTTCACTCCTGCCATCGGCCATCCGAAATCTTTCGAGAGGGAAGAAGGGAAATCTGTTTTGGACAAACGTTCACCATCACTCAATCTGTGTTCGATGTTCTGAATGGCGCAGCCATTCTGCACGATCTGTAAAGTGTCAGCCTCCAAATCGACAGCTGCTTCAATAAAGACGAACTTTTTCTGCAAGTCCAACACCATCAAGAGCCTTAAATCCATTGACATTAATGCAGAGACTGCCTCCAACATCTCTCAGCACCGAGACCTTCTCATAAATGTGTGGGTCGAATCCTGCCTTCTTCAAATAGATAGCGAGTAGGCATCCGGCGATTCCACCGCCGATCAGGATGACCCTTCTGTTTTGTGTCTGCATGTTTTCGTTTTCTGCTTTTCAAAATTTAAAAAAAATCAACTTCCGAAGTTCCGGCACATCCCGCGGTTTCGTTTCGGTGAACCATTTCTCGTTTTTTGGCTAAACGTGAAGTCAACGGTAAGTAACGAGATGATGAAATTTCAATATCTGGGGTAATTTCAATCGGAGGTCCGGGGGGGTTCATTGCCCCATTGGCAGAACAGCGTGTACAAACTTGTTCCAATGAGGTGGGGTTATCCACGTCTGGTAACCTGTGAAGGTAGGGGTGATAAGCGGTGAGTTCATTCAGTAATTTTGGTGATGATAGGGATTGTCAACAGGCATTAATTCTATACAAAGTTTGTGATTCATTTTTATTATTTTTATTGTTTTCTGGTTGGTGTTTTAATTTTATTAAATATCCGGATATTCATTTGGCTGACTACAACGACACCTCATCAGCAGAACGGATATCCGAAAATCGATCTTCAAGAAGATGGAACTGCAACCTACATTCTATAATAAGGATGATTATGTGGATACAGTGACTGGCAATCGAGTGGCGCGGAAATCAGTCCTCTGTGGCGCACAAAACATACGTTTGAACGGCGGAAAAGTACAACTGCCAACAAAGTCTGCCTTCTCAACTTCTACAGGCGATCATCAAACCGGGAGTCGTAATGAGAGGAGATCTCGCGACAATTACAATTGGAAAATACTCCTCATTTGAAGAGAATTGTGTAATCAGACCTTCACACAAGAAACTGAAAGGGTCAGAATATTGATGATCGATCATTCATCTTAGTTTGAATGTTTCTGCAGCAGAGCTGCGGTTGTAACATCTGTGATTTAATCACAACATCGATACTTTTCCGATTGCAATCTGTATACTATAACATCAACCAATTTTATTTTGTTAGTGATGTACTGCAAGCAGCAATTTCTGTTGCAGCTCAACATGATTTTCCGCCTCTTTATTTTTGTGATGCTCTGCAGAGGAATGGCCTTCTTTCCGGTTTCCATCGGTGATTTCGTTCATGTAGAGGAGGAAGCTGTTGTCGGCGCCGCTTCCATCGGCTCCCATGTGCACATTGGAAAGGGTGCTGTGATCGTGAGTTCTTCATTTTCCATAATGGAAATGATCATCTTCTGAGTCTGGCAGTCGAGCCGATGTGTGTTGAAAGACAGTTGTTATATACATCCTGGCACCGTCTTACCTCCAGATACAGGTGCTAATCTATTCAGTATTCATCACATGCATATCCACATCCCCAAAATAAATATTTGAAAAATATTCAAAGAATTTTCCAAAATAATTCTTAAATAAAAATCTCAGAAAAGTAAGATGAAAATTCCAAAAATAAAATAAAACAGTGGTACCTCCATTCAGCATCATGAGCGGTTGCCCTGGGAGACTTATCGGAGAATTACCGGAGAGTTTTGAGGAGACACAGAGACAGCTCCAATACGACAGGATGGAGGCCATGCAGTGGTCACCACAATCTACAACCAAATAAACATTCCTTTAGATGTCCAGCTTTAGAGTCAGAGAACCGAGGGGTGGCCACCAGAGCCAAGGCGATGGTGATGTGCCACATGATCGTGGCCAAATAACCACTGTGTTGACAAATAAATGGAGTTATAGACATAAAAAGGTAGCCCAACAGTATTCATTTCGTCTCTTGCTTCAGAGCACACCCGTTGCAGACTCTCGTGTTCGGATTACTGGTGTCTTCCACTCCCAGAATCCCAGAGCACCCGTGTGCGGGGCAGAGTGTTGCCAAGACCATGTCATCCGTCTCTTCAGTGTCATCTTGACATCTTTGGCACGAGCAGTCAAAGTAGTAGTGCATCCGGAGGAGTTGTTTCCGGTTAGTTGTGGTGTCCTCTAAGTCGATGTAGCTGATGCACAACTCTGTGTTGGCGGGAATATCCCGAGATGCGCGAAGTTTTAGACTCTTATTGTCTTGGTACCGAACGAGATTTGGCGCGCAACTGTATGTTTTAAATTTTGAATTCGATTCACATGGTCGCGTTTACAACGTTGTAGAAACTCACGAATGATTGAAAAAGGAGCAGTTTGGGTACAGTGAAAGACCCCTCGCCACGTCTAATTTTTTGTTCCAGATCCCAAACGCATTGCATGCGATGATGCATCCGAGCTGCATCATCTCCACTTCTGTCACTCCCTCTATCAACTGGGGTGGTGCGAGTCTCTTTATCTACAACGATGTAAATGCACGATATCCAGGAACACCGATACCGAATATTGTAAACAATAAATTCGCAGTTTGAAAACTTTCTTCTGCCTCAAAGATGCGATCGTCTTGTGTTTTTATGAATACTTTTCGAAATTTGAAATATGAAGTTTGGCGCCAAAATTCCACACCTGTTGAACCATTTGTTCAAATTCTTGCCATCTTTGTGGTTCTTGTTTCTGTATTGATTCAGAGTTTGAGACCAACTCCCTCACTTCCTCAAACTCCCCGCCCCCTTCTGTACACAGTCAATCTACAATTCCACATTATCTCGAATTTTCATCGAGTTTTCCATCTATTAGTGGATACCAATACTCACCTGTCCTTTCTTCAGATTTTCGCGCCAAAATTCGGATCAAAAGTTTGAGCTCCCCGATGGAGTCGTGGTCGAGTGTTTGTTTCGAGCCATATAATTTTTTCAGAGCTTGACATTCTACAACTCTATGCATTGTAGATGGCTCTCTACTCTCTCTACACTCCTGACTACAATAGCTGAAAAATTTAATTTTGACAAATATTAAAAAAAATTATATAAAATATTCATTTAACAAACTTATTTTCAAAAATCACCAAAAATATAATTTAAAAAATGCAGCCAAGCCGCGGCACATAAGATTCTCGAAAGACTTGATACTTACGTGATCTCTTTGCATAAAGTGCACACAGATCCGTCAGTCCTTGCATCTTTTGACCTGCGGTAACCGTCAAGATCGTTGCGATGGATCACTTGTCGAGGGAATGTGCCGAAAAGACATGCGAGACGGAGCGTCGGGATGTGGACTTTAACCTTACATTTCTGGAATCATGTCCATCAAATCGAAACATTCTTCCATTCTACAACAATAAAAGATCATCGACGACAACAGGACTGATTACTCACCTCGCTTGAGCATCAGTTCTGAAGGTCTTCAGACATGTGTTACATGTTGTATATCTGAATCTTGGGTATAAAATGACTGCATAAGGCTTGCCTTTGGAGGTCAAATTAAAGTCCGTAAGAAGTGAAGATCACGAATCATCAACACCTTCCATGATGAGCTCTCCGGCTTTAACATCACGTGTTGTTCTCATCAGACGTCCTTTAATTGGGTCAGGTTGGCGAGTGCATAAATCGACGGAATGGCCATCTCCAAGAGTGATGTTTGTCATTCCATCGACGACAGAAGTATATGCAGACTCTATCGGATCACCCAAGCTCATCTTCTGAACGCGATCACGAAAATGTTCCTGATCGGTCCCGGGGCCGGAACGGTTTACAACGAATCAGAAGCGGTTTCTACGAAGCAAACCGCAGATGTCACTTACAGCACTCGACACCTCTGTGAATCAGAGTGGACACTGAGGCTAGGGTACCTTGCTTCTATGCGTGGTTTCCCCAATACACGACGATAAAAATAGTTATTCAGGTAAATCCTTGGGGGATAATTTTGCATTTGTGCATTCGTCATCGGCCAACGCCGTGACATGCTTTGCAGAACAAAATCTTCCACTCGCGCTGCACAGCGGCAGGTCCGAATAAGCATTATCGCTTTGAGACAAGAGAGCTCTTCGTGGCCAATTTGTGTACACGAACATTCTGCTGGATGAAACATGTTGTACTTAAAGACATCTTCTCCAGTGACAATACCGACGTTTTTCTGTTCAGTAAATTGACGGACTACGATCATTTTGCAGCATTTTTTATCCTCTATTGCATGTTCTTTGCTGTGATATTGACACGATAGAGCTACCCTTGCGTTTCTTTCAATATGGCTGCATAGTCTAGCTGTTCTGATTGGGACATTATATCATGGTTGAAGCTTCCTCCATGCAGAAATCTGGAGCAAGTTATCCGTTATCTTCCCGAAATTTCGCGAGTTACATGAAAAGACGATCATACATACATCAGAAGACATGTTCTCAGGCATATACAACTTTAGAGATTTGAGCCAAGGATGCTGCGGATTGTTACACAAGAGAGTGATCTATAGATCTTCGACTTTATCTGAAGCGACCGATGATGACATTAGGATCCTTTTAGAACAGTTGCAGGTGAGGTAACAAGAGTGACAGAGCATTGAGATGAACAGATAAAGACGATCATCGATGTAAGGAGGCCAAAAGAAGCTGCGAATGATCCTGGGCCAAATACCATACTCTCTCACTTCAAAGAGACAGATGATTCTGACATCAAAAAGAACAATGATCCATCTTTCAGTAATCAAAGAAGGTAAGCCAAGGAAGTCACTTTCCATGATTTGTCGAACAGAACAGACTCTATTTCCTACCATTTTCACCATCCAATCGGGAGTTTATGTCCTCTATGTCTCCATCGGATCAAGTAAAGTTGGTGAGGACATCTCTCCACGCCCGACTCTGACTCTCAAGGCAGGGAGTAAGATCCTTCACATGGAACATCATGCTTCAGAAATCGTGTATAGAAACTTGGTGAAACTGAACAACGATGGAATGTACAAGATGATCATCGACGGTTCGGCCAAACAGTCCATGCAGAAGGTCATCTTCTCCACATTCATGCAGGTGCTGACCGTTTGCAGCTGGTACATCTTTTAACTTTTCCAGCGGTTTTTCCAGTGTTAATCCACTGTTCTCAGGGGAAAGACAGAACAGGCTTGGCCTGCGCATTACTGCAACATGTTGGTATCCATATACATTTCCACTTCTTGTGCATAACTTCTACAAAGAGCTCTAAAGATGTGCCTTCATGATGTTCTGATGATGCCATCATAGGTGGTTGGTGTGCCTTATGAACACATACAAGAGGAATATATGAGGTCTAAAGAGGATATGATAAACAAACAAAGAGATCCACTATACATCAAAAAGTTTTTTCCTCTGCAGTCCGAGATGGGTTTGGACATGTCATTGTGAGCCAATTTCATGCACAGATGCCGACAATATCATCATATCACACATCTCCTGATCTGTGCAGTTGGCTTGACACCAAGGTGGAGTACATAGATAGTGCATTTCAATACATCATTCAGAAGCATGGGAGCGTCGATCGGTATTTAGATCTCACATCGACGAATGGAAATGAAGAATCTCTATCCAAATAAAGTCCATGGAATTGTCGAGTGCGGTATCGCTGTTAACAAAAATGTGCTTAATAAATTATTCGTGCAATGATATTGTGACATTTATTTCTGGGAGATGTATATATCGTATACTCCTGACTTCTGGACAGTAAAATGCAATCTATTTTTAGAAACCTGAAATGATGAGGATATTCAAATGATATAATGTAGATTGTATATTCGCAATACAACTGTCGATGAGATACTCATCTGTATCTCCACTGCGGCTTTGCCGCAGCACAAAAGGTGCTCTTTGTGCCACAAAGTATTTTTGGTGTGTTACGATGTTAACAACTTGAGAATAAAAGTGTTGGATCTTGCCATCTTAAACCCTGCGATACATCTTCAATGCGGCAAAGCCGCAGTAGCAACGCTCTGTATCAATCGATTGGAGATATATTCACCCTTTTCCATAAGATATTTGAAGTGACTTTGACGTTATATCCGTTGGGATATCTAAGATCCTCATTCAAATAAATCTCAGTTGCCCCAGTTATTTTCTGGTTTCTTTAGTGAATTTTAAATTTTGAAAATCTCTAAACATTTTTGAAATCTATGGATTTTCAAAAAGATATACAAGAGTTGTGGAAATGACGTCACGTTATTTGCGAGAAATACACACCTGGTCTGCGTTGAATTGTAGATGGAAGTTGCTATTTTTAGCATCAAACTGCATCAAGATGATTTGACCCTGAACAGCGGTGGCGTAAGTTCTCGACAATTCGATGAGCTGTACAAATCAGAAACACTGAAAGATGCGAGAAAAAAAGCGAAATGGGATCTGCGACTCATGCAAATATGTGCTCTGGCAGATGTTGGAATCTTACCGGTAAGGTTTGCGGTAATAACCGTGTCATTACAATAAAATTCAATTTAAAAATTATCATTTTATTGTCGAAAGTTTTTTGACGGCAAAGCCGAAATGCGCACAGTACACCAAGTGTTTTGGCGCCAAAACAAAACAGTTTAAATCCACTATTCCATCTGTAAAATCTGACCTTCATCTTCTCTATCTCCCCCTTCTCATCATATAAAGACTCTCCCGATCCGGCCCTGAATCCTCATCAGATCCTCATCAAACTTTCGTGAAAAAGTCTTAAAACTCACGTGGTGATGTCATTGTAATATTTGAATTGCCAATATGACCATGATTGGACATGTTCATCGGCAAGATCCATCAACTGTCTGATGGCATCCATGGAGTCATCATTAGTGGGCACGGCTCCAAACTCTGTCATGAAACCTGAAAACGGTCAAAACGGGCTCATCAAGCCAGATGATGTCGTGGCGGATCACAACAGTTTAGAATTCAAATCTCGAGTTTACCCGCGCAACGAGTGTTGTTGAGGTCGACTACAACTTCACCGTAGAACACATCATCTAACACTTCGCATTCTGTCAAATACGTGGGGGTACCGTCCTGTTCTCATCAATTCGAACGACTTGAGCAATCCAAAAGCTGGCTCACTCTGTTTGTGGGGCCGCAGTAGATGTGGTAAGAGTACACTTGTCTGTCGTTGTATTCAGGACCTCCAGGACCTTGGTCAAATCCACTCACAGCAGGTAGCTTCGTCTTTCAATCTATTTGCAATTCTTTGCAAGGAAAAGATTTTGTTTGGAGAATAATCGGTTTGGATAGTTTACCACAGTCTTTGAAAAGAAGATGATCCTCTCATCATCGTTCATCCTGATCTCCTTGTGGACCTTCTCGTACATTGGTTGTAAAAAGCTATTTTTAGAGTCAATGCGAAATAACCACGAAATTTCATGTGTTGTCAAGGTAAAGGGTTCAGGATTTGGGTACGGTAACTACCGTAAATTCGCAGTTATGGAGTTGGCGTTTAAGATATGAATTAAATTTTCACTTTTTGTCTGCATATCCAGGGATCAGAACAGAAGGGTCCTCGATGTAGTCTGACAGGTGTCAAAATCACGTGACCTAACAAAAGCTCACCTCCCATCCACTACAACCAGTCAGTATTTTCATACGAAATTTCCATGAAATTTGTTACCGGCTCATTGATGATCTCGTAACCAAGCACCCCTTGGGTTCCATTGAAATGGGAAGACACGACACCCCAAAAGTCAATAAAAGAGTCCTGCAGCCCTCTAGCATTTTTGTACAAACCTTCAAATGCGTTTGAGACTTGGTGTGACAGGTAGTACGCCGCGAAATTTCTCTGAAAATTCTTCAACAAAAATTACAAATCTAATGTTGCCAAAAATAATTATGAAATTAAATTTTGGTGTGTCTACAACGATGTAAAATCGTACCTCTAAGCACTCCGTGATGTTAGGATAGTTTGTGACCGGATCTAATTTGAAAGGTGCAGTAACGGGTAATGGAAAAGGTAAAGTGAGGTCTTCCGGCTCGGAAGCCCAATCCGGAACACCTGACAGATCAGAAAATTCGGATCCGGTAGAAAAAATTGAATCACCTTCTCCACAAAAACGACGGTTGAAATCATCTTGGTGCATGTCTAAATCAATATCAAACGTTGTTTTCCAGTTTTTAAAAATAAAATGTGGAAAAATGTGATGTGATTAAATGTATATAAGTACCCAAAATAGTATAAATTCCTCGGCTGTATAAGGTGTCGACGATCTGGATGTCTTTAGACATTTTCAAGTCAAAGACACAATCTCACCCCTTTCATGACATTCAAGTATGTATAATTGTATTGTCCTTTCTGTGGTTCTACTCCAGGCCACATGATCCCAAGCCTTCAAAAATAAGAAGATTAACTGATCTGATGTCGACACCATCATACCTGACAGCGTTAAATCCCCATTCTTTGAGATTGTCGGCATCGATATCAGATAAGGAAGTAACTGGGTCGAAACCAGAAGTGTCAGGAGACCAGGGAGGAAGCTTGACGCTATGTCGGTCAAAGAAATTGTTGATGTGAAAGAACTAATCATCATTTGAACATTATTCAGGATACACCGCGTTCACACCGTGAAAGATTCTCTCTCTGCCTTCTGAATCGATCAGCCTCTGTCTTGGTGGATCCACCTTCAAATCTTCAGATCATGGTTCCCTGATCTCAAAAAGATGTTGACCTGAATCAAAGCTAGAGAGGAGACTAAACACAATGAGAAGAAGATGGTCCTTCTCATCATTTCGTGTTGGTTTGTAAAATTTTGAAAAATTTTTCGTTTTTTTTTTGATCCGAAATTTTTTGATTTGCAAAAAAATACAACTTTCAAACGGTGAAATTTGGCGGCACACGCACGAACCGCCAGATCATCATCTCAATAGACATCATGGGAAGACCACCTGCAAAGAAGAAAGGCTCTCCCAAGAAAGCTAAATCACCAGCACCAAAAAAGAAACAAGCATCACCGAAAAAAGAAAAGAAATCAAAAAGAAAGGTCAGCAAAAGGAGATATATATGGAGGACGTTGATAGATCATGTTTCGTATAGGTGGAAAAGGAAGAAGAAGAGGAAGAACAGGAAGAGGAAACAGTTGAAAATGAAGAGGAAGAATCATCATCCGAAGAAGAGAAGGTAGATGTGAGATCACCCCTAAAAATAATGATCTGTAGATATCAAGTTTCTTGACACCAACCAAACGAACATACAAAAAGACTCCGAAATCTTCTCCTTTTGTGGAGCGTCCTCTTGAATTACCAAAGAATGAAGATGAGCCAACCAGCACACCGACAAAGAAATTGGACCTATCATCTCCCAAAAAGAGGTGTGTGATTTTCATTAAAAAAATTGATTTTGATCACATACAGCCCTAAAAAAACATCAAAGAAGGAGAGAGATGAGAAGGATGGAGTTAAGACAGAACCAGTACGTGTTTTTTTTCTGATCAACACTGACACTCATTTCAGACCGACGAAAACGACACATCTAAACAAAGTGAGCCATCATTTCATTTTTCATCACTCAATCTAACAGCCATAAAAACAAACGCCACGTTGACCAAAGCCAAGTCGGAGAAAGATGAAGAGGCTCTTGTTGGCGAACAGGCCCTGTCCCTGTCACAAGCCGAAAGAGAGAAGGAAAAGAACCAAAAATTCTACCAGGAATTAGACAACACAAGCTTTGAAGAGTTGTTTGAGATTGATGAGGTGAAGCCAGTGAAGAGGCCGGCAGCGCAGGACGAAGGACCATCACCAAAGGTTGCAAAGACTGAAGAATAAACCTTTATCTCTATGTGAAGGTGAGCTTTTAGACTTGTCACCTACAACACCTCCTCTGCGGTACAAAAATATCTTGTCACACCAAAAGAAAACACTCGAAAATTTATTCAAAAACCTTTTCACGTTCTACAACACTCGTCCTCATGACACCGTCTCCTTTCCCTCCTTCTCATCTATATTCTTTCCCTCTCTTTCAATGGGCTCTGCTTCCACCTAAACATTCAATATCTTGTCTTCTATATCTACTCAAGATTTTTGAGTGTTTCTGCTCTGCAGAAACAATACACTTTACAACTACAACCGAGATGTTTAGAACTCATCACAAACACATGCGAACTGTTGATGGATTCACTCACCTCGACTTCTTCGCCGCTCGTGTTATTTATGTATGTCTTAAATCTCTGCTTTACGCTGTCTTCCCACAGATACCCGTTCAACTTGATTCCCTCTTTCCACAGCTTCACCGCCTCGTTGGGGTTATGTTTCACCACACATTTTCCTGGAAATTTCAGATCTACGGTTGGATACCGAGAGGTCACGGTAGTTGACGCGAAATTGGTTCGGAGATTTTTGTGAGGATCTACAACGATGTTTACCTAATTCTAAATATGACATGGCGAGGAGGACTTGGTCTCTGAAGGCGCTTCGGTATGACAATACCTATGACGTCATCATTACGTCATCACAAATTCAAGTTTAAAATTAAATAGATTTATTTGAAAGATATTTTTCAAGAATATTTTTTTCTGTGCAAAAGATTTTTCGACAAAAGAATTCAGAAAAATTCAGGAAAATTACCTCTTGTAAACACTGAACCGCCTCCTCCGTTTTATCCATTGCTCTGAAGAAAAGGTCATTTATTGTATCTACAACGTCGTTTACAACGCACCTCAGTGTACAAGCTTTCAGCAGTAAGTATGAGGTCCTGTTGTCTAATTTTGGATCGTTGTTTTCGACAGCACCGATAAAGCCCAGACTCATCGTGTGCAAGATCCCGCCTGAGATATTTGAATTTCAAAATTCAAATTAAGGCGGGAATATATACCTTTCTTCTGTTTGTTGAGTTCTCTCAAATTTAAATTTTCTTTTGCGCCGTGACTATTTTGAGCTAATTTTTCAATGGACTCCAGAATGATCTCCTGCTCGTTGTAAACATGATTGTAGATGATCCAAAAATAATCAACGGCGACACAAATTTCAAGTCATGTACTGTACGTAATGTCGACACATCTACAACGGGACATACCCTCTTCTTGTGGTCTCCACTGAGTAACAAACGGTCGAGTTGTGTCGTCAAAATCATCAATTCGTATACAGAAAGGTGCCCCTCTGTGCGTAAATATCTTCTGGCTGTTTTTATTATTACCGTCGTCCATTTATCTGCAAATAATTAATTTATAATCTTATGATAATTATATTCTACAATTTATAATTTTTATAAATAAAGCACAGCATCAAACTTATTTCATTTTTTTTTTTTTCACGACAAAAACTTGAGGAATTATTTAAAAGTTAAGTTTAAAAAAATTTTCAAAAAAAATTGACCTGTTTCTTTGGCTCGGGAGACAGTTCTCCATAACTCTTGGGCTTCCTTTTCTTTTCCGAGAACCATATACACTGTACCCAATTTTAAATCGTGCCAAACAACAGACCTAAAAATAGGATCAAAACAACTTTTATTTGAATAAAACTGCCATATCAAAACGAAACGGTCAATGTGGAAAATTCGTTTGAGACGAATGAAAATGAGTTGTAGATGGGTTTGTAGATTACCATGAAGCTTGGTTGGATTTTCCGGTCTTTTTGATGGTCTCTTCTGTTCGTTGCGACATCTTTATTAAGACATCAGCGGCAGCTTCATAGTTCATATCCACCATATAACTAGAAATTTCTTCAAAAATGGAATCTACAATGACCAACAATATTTTAAAAATAAATAAAAAAATTTACAACGTTGTAGAACTCACCAGTTGATTAATGATCTCAAGAAAATTGGTGGAGATTCCGTGATCGATTCGGCATTACGTATGGAGGTCTGTATGTCTTCAAGTGCCGCACTATTTAAATTAAATTCTGAGGCGATGAGCCCCCTTATCAGGTAGAATATAGAACCGTTGGGGTGTGAAGCTAAGCTCTTATTTAATATCTTCTCTGCGTCCTGTCCTCAAGTCAACATCACATTCAACATTACACCATCATTATGCATCATTATTACGTCATCATTACAAGAAATCAGAAAATGCAACAAAATTTCAATGATAATAGATTATTCCATGTACTACCATAAATGAAAAAAGGCGGGAAAATACCTTGAAGGGTTGAGAGTCCGACTTGTCTAATGTAGCAGATAAAACCACGTTATTTAACGCGATAATTACTCCAGCAAAATCCGATCTTATACTCGTACTTCTGCAGAATTTCATCAAAAATTCCGAGAAATTTCGAGTTGCAGCTCCTCATTTTCTTTTTGATTTTTTTGGGATTCTACATCGTTGTAGATGTGATTGTAGATTTAAAATCTCACGTGGAATAAGTGGACCATAGAAATTCCAGCCCCAGCTTTTTGTTTGCTTTGAAACCTATAAAGCTTGCAGCTTGCTGTGACGTGTTAATATCACAACTTCTTCTGTTGTAGGTTCTTTATTTGCCGCAGATTTAAGTGACCAGCAGATTTAAGTGACCATTTTGGGGCTTTGCCGCAGTGTTCTGCGAGGCGCAGATTTTAGAATTTTTTGCAGTGCGTTGTTCATGCGGCAGAGCCGTCAACACAACTCTACTACAGTCCACCTCTTCGCAACTCTCATCATGAAGTAACATCACCTGTGCAAACCCTGGTGGGATCATGCTGATTAATATATGTAACAACCCGGCACCAAATCGGATGGAGGATATCACTGCTGGATCGAGTATTCTCTCTTGAGCGGCCACTACATGACGTCACCATCATGATCATGGTGATATGCAGTTTTTTATCTGTGTCGCTGTGCACGAGAGTCTGTAAAGAATATGCATTCACTGCGAACTTCTTCCGTTTTGTGGAAGACATCACCATAATGTCATATGATGTAACACGTCAAGATGACACTTACATGACTTATCTATCTGCTTTATGGCGCCTTCGTATGTTTTCCAAGCTTTTCTTAAAGACATCACGGCAACCAACCGCTTCTCATCCAATACGTTGAGAGCGGCGGATAATGTGTAACAGTCTCCCAATACCTGCGCAGTCAAGGAGAAAAAGTGAAAGTTGGAAATCTAGAGTGAAAGGATACAGCTTTGGTGTCGATTTCCATGTTTCTGATGAAATTAGGATCTCCATCTGTTTTGTCGGGCATGGCACCCCTCTCGTAAAACTAAAATCCACATTTAATTTACACAGAATTAGCCACTTTCACCTTCAAGTGTGCCTCTGCGAGTTGTGAGGCGGACTGTAGTAGATCTACTGAGATCAGTCTTGAGTTTGAATCATAATTAGAGATGACAAGTGACACGCAAGTCATCCAAAATGTGGCATCACCTAAGGCCTCTACTCTATCTTTTGGATCTTCGGTCAGAAACGATTTTAAGACCACCACTTCAGCACGATGTAGCCCGTGCCGTGGTTTTACATTACTCTGTCTACCGAAGTATTCAAAAGCTTGATCGAATTGATTATCCCATATCATGTGCACTCCCGGTTCTTCATCACTATAAAAAGGGTTGGGTCGTGGTGTGGTCGCCATTCTCGTATTGTGTGGTTTTGCCCAATGATAATATTTTTGTGTTGTAGAAACAAACCGACCATATTTCCGTTGGAAACCTTCTTTATTCAATGATATTTACTGCCATGATTAGTCACAGCTTTATTCTTTGAGCTGTTGACACAGTAGGATGCACAGCCTCCATTCTGAGGGAATTGATCAAAGTTCAAGCTTCAGAGAAGCACATGAGACAAACAACGAGGCAATCAGAGGATACCGTGACATTTTCCAAAAATCATGCGAAAAGATGGCCATACAGCCGATGTCCCTCCTGCATGGACTTCTGCAACTCGATACACGGGTGGAAAGGAGTAACACGATAGATTGATCTGATGAAAACAGGTCTGGATAGATGGAAAGTGGTTCATACACTGTGTATCACGTTGATACATCTCTTTCTGTTCGTATTCTCTGCACTTTTATTTTGGCACAGAAGAGACCCGCCTTCACCACAGGCGAATTACATCTGGAATTAACACTTGAATGACTCTTAAAGGTTGTTGAATTAAATAGTGTTGAGCACAGAATATACACATTCAATCCTTACATTTATTCGAGAATTGATCTGGTGGATGGCTCAGGAAAGATCAACAGTTTTTATTTCAATCATCCACCACCTCTAACTCAATCGAGTGAAATGATAATGAATGAAAAGGTTAGAGCTTAATCATTATCAATGATTCAAAGTGTATTTGATCTGTGGTTGGACACTTTACCAATCTTGTGTCTACGATGAAACCGTTTCATCAAAAGAATTAATAATGAAGCTTCATTGGAATAAATAGGTGTTAACAGATGGTAGATCAGCTTCGATCGGTTGGATTACTCCTCTTGGAGTAGATATCTAAATGTAGGCTCTACTTCCAGATTGAATATTTCTGTAAATACTAATACGGTCTGTATCTCCATATATTCC
This sequence comes from Protostelium mycophagum, assembly GCA_002081555.1. Taxonomy (NCBI): domain Eukaryota; phylum Evosea; class Variosea; order Protosteliida; family Protosteliaceae; genus Protostelium; species Protostelium mycophagum. Next base: position 20,287 of record MZNV01001118.1, on the reverse strand, counting down.
ATGATACTTTTGATTCTTTATATATATTTTATTGTGATCATATAATCTATATTTATATCTTTGCTTGTCTATCTGTACCACAAAATCGTGCAGGATTTTCCTCTGTGACAAAGTTGACCTCCTCTCAAACATCACATGGCTATAAATAGACACGGCTGATTTATGTAAGGAGTCCACAGCGGTTTGCACATTTGTCGGTAAGAGTGTCTTCGAGAGGTGGAAGCAAAGGAAGAGTGTTCCCAGCGGCTCCTGCACAACTGTGGAGATGAGAGCGAACCAGCCATATATCTCACCTCTAGAAGTCGCTTATGCCAGCGAAGATCATTATTTCGTGGTGGTGAGTGATGACGTCATCACGTGTCACGTGTTAAATTGACGTGTAGGAGAACGGGGATAAGCACAGATTGGATGCGGAAATTTCGTTGAAACTTCACTCTCTGATGTATGACGTGGGCAGAGCGCAGGTAAAACATTCGATAGATTTCATTGTAAATCAAGTTGTAGATCACCAAAAATCCAACAAAATGTACCAAGATTAAATGCAATTTCAGGGATTTTACGGTGGTTCGTTTCGGATGGATTTACCTTGGGGACACAGGATGTGGCTCGTTGTAGTCAATCCATCCGGCACAAATAATTATGCCATCACACTGAATCTAATGGACCGTTCCAGGAACTATCTACTGGGAAGTTTATTCATTCAAACCGTCCTCATCCTGTATTCTTTATGGCAGAAGGTGAATACTTCGTCCCAAAGAATTGTGACTGATGACGTCATCAGTATGGGGGAGACTCAGGGGTCACCCTCACCCATTCAGAACCGGTACCAACTTCCCCGGAAAAGCCAAAGAAAAAAAAAACAAGAAAAAGAAGCGTTGTAGAAGACGATTTTTCGGTCAGAGTCATCATGAAAGAATCACAACAGGGAAAATTCGAGTGAAAATACGTGAAATTTCGAAGAAAACCACCCCAGCCAGACGGAAAATTCATCGAATATTCCGCATCGTCACGATGGATTATGATATAAAAGGATTGTACAAAGACGGGTGATTTATTCTCGGCAGTTACCGTATTTTTTCGCGTTATGAAACCGTGAGCAGAATTGTTCAATTTCGAATTTAAACAAGGAATCAAGCCCCAAATATCGTTTCAAGATATAGACACTGAGATTAAAAATCCTGTTTACAGTACTCCATTGAATAATATCAGCAGCCACAGCTTCTTATTTCAACAAGTGTTAAACACTATAACTGCACACTCACAAAAAGGTAGAATTTCCACATCTATTATCACAAACTGGGGGACCAAGTTCTGCAATACTGTGGCAAATGTACAGCTGTTTCCAGACAAGGAGATGATAGAAATGTGGCTAGACGATGGCATTTTTTCCCACATTTATTTGCTCTTGTGTTTGTCTGCGAGCCAAACAATCACAAGTGGGATTCTCATTTTGGCTTCTAAAAACACTCTTCTTAATTTTATTTGGTTGGTGACTTATCCAGCGTTGACTTGTCCGTCTTCGAAGTAGACTGATTTAACTTTGTTGACTTTTCCAACTTGGCTGATTTGTCGAGTCCTTTATACTTGTCCCTGTCTGTCTTGTACTTGTCACCCTTCTTGCCTCCTTTACTAGACTGTTTGGAATCTTCTCCTTTAGAGGTGATGTAGCCGTTTGATCGGAGCTCAGAGTTGTGGTTGTACTTGACGGTGTTGTCAAACTTTCCTTGGAGATCTTCACATATATCCAAGATGCTCCTTCTTTGAGAGGGATGTGGAGCCCAACTGAAATTTGAATGAGTTTTTGGTGATCTACAACGAGACATTTACCATTGTGGCATGATGTCTGTGAATTTATCTTCGGCTATGGAAAAGTGGCGCTCCAGTCTTCCACCGTTTAAAACGAATTGTTTGACCTGATGACGTCATCATCTGAGACCGCGAGACTTTGCGAAAATCTCACCTCCTCGTTTGTCAGGTGTCCGTATGGCACTTCTCCATTGTGTTGCATCTCCCTGGGAAGAATGAGCACCTCTACAACAGTGTAAATATGACTCACCATAACAAAACACCAAAGGCCCAGACGTCACTTTCAAAGCTGTATTTTCCCATGCCTAACACCTCAGGAGCCTTTATAGATCAGTTTACAACATCATTGTAGATATGATTGTAGTTGTGGAAACACTCACATTCCACCTGATTGGGACAAGTTTGTCATCAGTTGTCGTGGTATTCTTCAAGACTTTCCCGCCCACAATAGATAAACCTGTCATGTCATTAACACACGTAAATTTCGTCGAAATTTCCGAGAAATATCACCGAAATCGCAGATCTTGGCTGTTGTTCCGCGTAACAAGATGTTCCTGGCGGCGACATCAGCGTGCACCACATCCATTGACTTCAAATAAACCAAAGCTCTGGCCACCTGCTTTGCACTACAACGAGTCAGTCTCAAAATCTGAAGATGTCATTCTGACACTTACATGTCAAGTTTTTCGCTGGGGTGCATTAACGGTTTGGAATCGCGCAACTTGTCGAGGAGATTCGTCTCCAGCAATTCCATCATGATACACAGACACCCCTCCTTATCCACAAACTTACTCATCAATTGTACAACGTTGGGGCTGTGCAGTGACTGTGATGACGTCATCATATTGTACAAAAGTTTTCACCTACTTGCAGCAGGTTTGCCTCTCGTAGAAACACGGCACGTTCGGCGTCGTTCTGGAGCCTCTTTATGGCCACCTCGGTTGTGCCGGATAACACGGCCTTGAAGACTGTTGAGAAGGCACCCTTTCCTATCACTTCCTTCATTTCGTAATCAGCCTGTGATGACGTCATCATCCGTGAAATTTCAGGGAAATTCTGAACTCACGATATATTCTCCGATGGTTGCCATGTCGATCTGTTGGCTGACTGCCTGGAAATTTCTCAGAATTTTCATGGAAGAGGGACATACCTCGGCTGCTTGGCGCTTCTTACGAATAATAATAAATCCGACTACGATTGCAATGACAAGCAACAATAAAAGTCCAATCACAACTCCTGGAATCTGTCAACTCCGAAATTTTCTTCGAAATTTCACACTCACCCGCTATCCACACCAAGTTTTGACCCCCCGCTGTGGTAGGGGGTGGTGTAGGGGTGGGGGCTGGTGCCAAGGTCTTGGTCCCGGCGGTGAAATTGGTTAGATGATTACAGATACACAAGATCCGGGTCAAAATAGTCTCATTTCTTATCGTTATACAATTATCCGAGGACCATGAAGATGTTGTCTCGTTGTAGAACAAGCATTCGAGTTGTAGAAGCTGTTCGTAACTGTCAACCTCGACGGGAATCTGCAACTGAATCTTGGAGGAAGTCCCTGACACCTGTCACATGTCATCAGTCAAAATTTCATGATGAGATATCTCAACGACATACCTCTATGCTAAGCCCTTGGTTGTCGATCACGCTGAGCCCGTAGACTTTCCCGGAAGAATTGTTTGGAGGTTGTTCCGTGAATCCTCCGTTGTCATAGTCAAATGAGCTCAAAACCACCGCAGCCGGGAGACTCTGGTTGCTAAACAACCGATCCGCTCCCAACCCGACCAAGATATCATTAGGAATTGTAGATTGAAGCAGTGGTTCCGAGTCCATATGGAGCGTCTGCGCCTCATCTACACCCCCGTCCGAAAAATCCAGGCGGCGCAGGTCCAACCCGGTGATGGCGATTGCCGTGGAATTCAGAGTAAAAGGGTTCGGAAAACTGTCATTCAGAAAGACAGTCAGGACCAAATTATTGAGGAGGGCAGAGACCGAGGTCGTATTATTGGGTTTGTAATCTGCCAAAATGTTGACGACTTGATTTGTCGACAGAAATGGGGTGGTGGTGGTGGGGGTGAAAGTTGTAGATGAGGAGGTGGTGGAGCTCGTTGTAGATGAGGTCGAAGATGTGGAACTTGTTGTTGTCGAAGATGAGTAGGTCGTGACACAGGCGAAGCTCGTCCGTGTGTCACAATTGATTGTAGATAGGGGCATCTGACCACAGGGGGTATTGTAGACGAAGGATGTGGTGAGAGGTGACGTGTAGTTGGTGGCACAAATGATTGGGACAGACTCGGTCGTCATGACGACTTTACCCAAAGTGTACAGTTGCGTGGTGGGGTTGATTGTTGTTGACGTGACGCTGACATATGCTGAATTTGGGCTTGCAGTATCTGAGCTTGTGAGATTCCGGTGAAATTTCGGTGAAATTACCAGATCTGAATGCTGTGGAGAGTCCGATATCATTTATATTACTGTTGTAGATCGTCGCATTCCCGGTACAATCTAGTGTAGATGGAAAATCTAATCCGTTCGAGTTCCCGGAAAATATAGAGTTGCTGATAGTGGAGAGAAGATTTGATCTTGTGATGATTGCTGCGAAATTTCAGCGAAATTTACCAAAAATCTGGACTGACCTGTCGACGTCCCTTGGAGAGTGTTGTTGATCATGGAGGAGGAGTCCATGTTTATACCAGCAGTGTAGATTACCGCTAAAAATAGATCAGTCTCGGATGATATTCTCGCGGTAAGTGACGTGGATCTTCGGTATCTTACCGCATAATGATTCAGACGAAAATGAAATGTTTACCGGAGCGTGTTGCGATGTTCGCCGTGAAAGTACAATTTTTCACGGTAGTTAGCGTGCTCGAAGAGATGGCTGAGATATCACCGTTATTGTTGAGGAATGACGTGTCATATACAAATACTTGGGCAGTTCCACTCGCTAAGATGCAGATTTTGAAATTTCCCGTAAAATTCGAAGAATATAAGATGATATTTCCGGAGTTTGCGTTGACCACGCCTGCCCTGTTTGATAGGAATAAAACCCCAGAGGCATAAATATTTGTGCCGGTCAACACGGAGACACCAGAATTTTGCTGGAAAATTCCCCCCGTCACGTTGATGCTACCGAGGGACGAGACTGCAGTACCGGTGATAGTGGATTGAACTACACTGTTGTAGATGTAGACATCTTTGGTGCTATAAATAGCGGCAGTACTGCATTGGAATGTGCAAGTGTCGACGATGACGACACCATGAGCATTGATGCCTGCACAAAATCAGGATTGATTTCCTCAGAAGTTTCCCAGAAAGTTCACCTTGTGTGAAACTGGAGTTGTAGATGCTCAAAGTGTAATTATCACTTGAAATAATTCCCGCCAGATGAGAACCGGATGCGTTCAAGGAACACGCTGGTAAACCTTTAGATTGACATTGGTGCCCAAGCGACAAAGTGTACGCACCTGAAGAACATGATCTCAAGTTGAGCGTGTAAGACAGGGAAGTGCCATCGACGAAAATGGTGTTCACATTGGAGGTCGTGATGGGTGTGTTGGAGTTGATTCTGTTGAAAGTTGTTTGATTCGATGCTTGGACTTGTAAAGAGGTGGCATTATTCACCTCTGTTAGTGTGATCTGTATATGATGAACACCGTGCATTTTTTTGGACTGGGGAAGTTACCTGGTTGAAAAAGATGAGGGTGATGTTGGCGGTGAAGGGGGTCTCAGCAATCCCCAGCAATTCTAAATTTAATGCTTGACCATCTATCTGGTAGGCAGTCTCATTCGCTGCATTATCAAGCAGGATCTGGTAAGAGATGCAGGAGGTATTTTGTTTTAGCTCATTCCATGCTGTAGATTGTCAGATCGTCTTTCATCGAAAAAATGAAGAATCACCAGTCGGGAGGGTCCCGGCTTTTGTGATGGATGTTGTGCACTCTTCAGGGATGGCATTCGTAAGGATGCAAAAACACAAGAGGACAAAGACGAGCCCTTCCTTCATCTCTCTGTGGTCAGTAATTTCTGGGATCCCTTTTCGGGTGAGTGTGTCAACGGTTAGATTTTGACACTTGTGCTTTCAAGATATAAAAGATCCTCGAAATATGTTTTTCACAAGAACGCAGACAGTGTATTCACGTTAAGATCCCGTGTTTGGGATGGAGCTGGACTTCCCAGAAGGTTGCGGTTCGTTGAGACAGAGTCGCCATGGTGATTCATTTGACCAACCGCATTTTTGCGAGAAGGACAACTTCTTTTTGAGAAATTTTACCAGGGGAGTTTTGCAACATGAATTCAGCGAATTTCCTCGTTAATTACTTAGAATTTTTACTACGAATTACACATAAATTTGATTGGAAATTGTGGGAAGCATCCACAGTGATGTCTCTTGTAAAGATAATGTTTTTGTAAATAAACTTTGTGATCGTTACGAATAAATTACTTTTATCTGCAATTGGTGAAAAATCAGTGACTTGTGCAAAAATCATTCAAAGCGTCCTCGCTTAGGGGTGTTGTGTGCGGCACAATCTGTTTGTTTGTGAACATCTACAAATTTGTAGTGACGGACTCACCATCTGTCATGGAGAAATGAAAGACTGACTGTACAAAATCCTCAGGGCTCATGCTTTCATAAAGTGTGGTGCTCACTGTTGTAGAACTGAACAGAATTGTTGACGAGGAGCATATGGAGGGGATGGGAGAGTTCGGTGATAAACAAAACTCGGTCGTTTCGAAGAAGTTCTCTGCGAGCTCTTCTTCTATTTCGACATGCTCCATTTTGATCTCTGTTTTGTTCTTTGTGTTTGCGATGACGGCTTCACCTCGGCTGTCTTTAAAACGTCTGTCTCGCCTTGCCACACACTCTATTCCTCTTCTGGTGCAGTGCCAACACGGTCTGACTATTAGAGTGTCAAACCTTCCTGATCGATGATGGATGATCACCTTCATCACACATGATGTGACGCTCACGGCACCCTACGCAGGATGGAATCGCTCTCTTTAAGGACTTGGCTATTTTTTGTGGCGTGTTGTGCATGTCTGTCTGTTAATTTGTGTCAAGTATCGGATCGAAAATCTTTACATGACGGTAAATCACGGTGTGTAACCGTCCAAAATCTGTCAATAAAAACTGGTGTGTTGACGGGCCATCCGGGGATGCGACAAGATGACATGACCGAGGCAGTGCAATGAATCATACGCAACCCACGTTTGTTCCACGTCAGTTACCGCGGACTGTTGAGGTGTTCTCTTTGCATGTGTCACTGCGAATTTGTAACTCTATTAATATCGTCTTCAGATAACCAGAAATTATTCTTGGTCTGCCAAAATAACCGCTTTTGGTTGCAGTCTTGAGCTGAATCATCTTACCGTGCGCACGGTAATTACCAGGATTCTTGTATGACGCCACGATATTCTTTCACTCCTTTGAATTGTAGAAGAGCAATAATAATAATGAAGGTTATATCATCCTTTTATGGGGCTTCTCCGCCCGAGTTTTCGCCGAAATCGATATTCTCTTTTTCGGCGGAAATTTCGTGATGTTTCTGTGAAATTTCTCTGTACAAAGTGGCCGTGTCGACGGGGATATTCCAGAGTTTACGCCTGGGTGTGCTGCAAACAATCGGAGACAGATTTAGATCTAATCTACAACGAGTCAGAGAATGATGAAAGCGAAAACGCACCCGGGGGTCTTGGGAAAGTCGCGGAAATTTCTGTCCGGAGTTTTCTCGGAAAATTCAAGAGTTCTGGGGTGAGCGGGAGTGGCGGTCGCCTTCCAAAAACTCTCCTCATCAGCGTCCCTCTCTGTCACTACTTTCTCCCTCTACAACGAGTCAATATCTGACCATCTACAACGAGACAGGACGAAAATTCACTTGGAATTTAGCCTTTTCGCGGGTCAATCTCAGCATTTCTTGGTTCATTTCGTTTCGTTCTTCTTCCATTTTTTCTCTCTCCTCTAAGATCCACCTATGACGTCATTCTTGCTGCTTCTACAACGCGCCAGAAACAATTTTTCGCACCAGGAAGATGGTGTACAGAAGAGTTGTAGACTCACCTCTTTTGGCGTTCAATGTACTCTTTGTCTGCGGAAACGAAGGAATCTTCCATGGAGATTTCCGGCTTCTGCGTAGAGACGAGTGATAACTTTAACAGCTGGTCTTGTTCCCGGACCAATTTTTCCAACTCTTTTTCTCTGACTGAACTATCATCCCCACCTAAAAAAATCGTTCATCTACAACGCGAAAAGAAATTCGAAAAAATCACAGAAAAAAATACCTGAAGTCTCCATGAGCTGGTCCATTCTCTCCCGCAGCTCCGCCATCGCGTCAAAGATCTTGCCCTCGATCTCTTCCCGGACCAGATCAAAAGGCATGCCAAACTGCTCTTCGCAAATCTTCTCCATACGTAAACTCTTCTCGTGGTCATCACGTGCGAATTTCCGGGAAGTTTCTTGGTGGAGGTTCATGAGTGATTGTAGTTCGAGTTGTAGATCGCGAAGTGAGGTTCGTAATTCGTTATTGTCTATTAATAGCTCGGAGATTCGGAGTTCGCAGCTCTGAACTGCCATCTTGTACACTTCCTCCTGAAATTTCCATGAGAAATCGGGGGTTTTCGTGTTGTTATGGTGATACAATAAAACAGAATAAAATAACATATTTTCGCGCCAAAATTCAAAATTCAAACTGTGGGTACTCACATTCTTCCCGGTGCTCGCACGCTTCTTCGGATCAATCTTGAATGTGGAGTGTAGATCTACGGGTTTGGTCTCTTTGTTTTTCTCCGTCACAAGTTGTTGTAACTTTTCCTTCAATTTATTCTGGGCAACCTCTTTTTTTTTCAACTCGTGCTGTACATATCAATTTACACCGTTGTAGATCGTCGGCATATTGTGATCGTCGACACCGTAAAAGTCACAGCATGTACAAGGTCTAACCTGATATTGAGTGTCCTTGTGTTGTAGATTGCTGATCTTTCGTTGTAGATCTTCCTTTTCTTGGTTATATTTTTCTTGTCTTTGGTTCATTTGGTCCTGCAGTGTCCTTTCTTTGTGCTTCCTCAGCTCGATGTCTCTTTCAAGTTGGATAATGCGTTCCGATAATCGTGTCTGTTTTGTCTTAAAATGATTCCGAGTGAAGATCCAGCAGAGTTACCTTAGCCACGGACAAGGTATCACGTTGTGCTTCGATCTTCCTGTTGTTATCCATTAGCTCCTCCCTCATCTGATTGTTTTTCTGTGGATGGATCAGCGCCGATTTGCCCCATCATCTGAGTTCACCTTTTGTTTTTGGAGCAGCTCATAGATAATGTTCAGTGTACGAGAGGTATCTTCTGGTGTATTTGATATAGATATCGTATCATAACCAAAAGCCTCGAGAGATTGATTGATAAATTGAAGGCTGGAAGGAATATTATTCACATCGCAGAAGTAATTAGACTCTGTGGGTTGTGATCTGGAATCTTCAGAAGTTTTATTCCATAAGACCTACTCTTCTTCAGGAGAGGCAAAAATAACGCTGTCTTCATCCTCATCATACTCCTAATACGATCACATTTAACATGTCTATACAGCACCTACCAAAGTGAGGCCAAGAGCGTCTCCCCAATTCGAAGACATTCCTCCTAGATCTTTTCAAATCTTCTGGATTGTAATTTTGGCGGGAATTGAGGTCATCCAAATCATTGTAGAATCGTACAACTTACTGCGGGAAGCGAATTTTGTTCTTTGTCGAAGGAAAAAGCGGCAAGATCTGATCTAATGTTTGCCCTTCGAGAGCTGCTGTCCACACCTCCTTTCTCTTTGGAGAACACACGTGCGAATAATTCACTGCCAGTCAGTAACACGATACCTTCGTTGATAGAGGATATCGGTCTCCCTGCTGTGATTCAAGGTTTGACACAGACATCAGAAGTAAGTGAATCAATGCGTTCAGTTCACTTCCTTTCATTGATGTCTGAATTCATTTCAGGAAAATGAGACATCTGAAACCAGAAGAGGTGAGGCGAATACAGAGTCGAAGAATCTTTATGTCTTGATGGACTGATCTCTCAAGTCCTACACGTATCATCAGTCACCAGCATGAGATCCCATCATATCGTGGTGATCACCACTTCAACGGGAACAGACACATTATTCTCTATAGACGCACAAGATACGGTGGCCGTCAAGAGGACGAGGATCGATCATTCAAAGAAGAGTGAAATCATGCAAAAATTGTCTCATCAACTCACAACTCCTACCGGTGACCTTTTTAATTTATTTAGATAAACAATTTTTTTTCTTTTATTTTTACAGTCCATGAAATCGTCTGACGTCGTTATAGTTGACGACGATTGGCACAAAGATTTAGGCTGTGTACTACTGTGGAAGAGCCCCTCTCCAGTTGTAAAATTGACATTTCTTCACGAGAGTGTCGGCGGTGAGGAACAGAAGATCTTAATTGCAGTTTGTAAAAACACCATGATGTATATATGGCAGTGGCAGGTGATTTTATTCCATCTACAACGAGGTGAACTGATTCTGTGAACAGAATTCTGGAAACGTCAACAAGGAGATTTTCCGGGAAATTTCGGGGCGGTGGGTGTTGGTCGACTCGAAATTTCTTCACGAATACCGACCAGAAGGTATTTAAATCGTTGTAGACACTATCAATAATTATTTTATTAATTTTAGAAAAATTTCTGCAGCGGAGTAGACCCACAAAGATCCTTTATAATCACAATAACAAGTCCTGTGTTGCTGTTTGAAATATTCTTCGCAACAGCAATGACAGAATCTTGGTGTCCTCTCATATAAAATATAAAAATTGAATTTACACCTCTTTGTAGACGATGATATTTTCCAGGAACAGAGATCGAAGACGCGGCCTTCTGCGTTCACAGAAGAAACTTCGTGTACAGATTACGTAACGGGAATTTTCACTGTGTTCCAATCGAGTTCTTCTCCGAGGGACTACACATGACCCCCTCCTCAGGTCAAACCCAAAAACAATTTGACATCCGTGACCGAGAAAACTTCTCGAAATTTCAAGCCACAAACGAAGGGGTCTGGTTCTTTACGTCTTCGGTCACAAAAACGCGGGAGAATTCGTCGGAAATTCAAGTGACACGTCATTACGTAAACTACTGGGTGATGGGGTCCCTCCCCTACCACAGCCTCAAACTACCCCCCTCACTCGTAAACGCCGACACCCACATCGCTCTACAACCTGCCAGTAAAGAGCTAGTTATTTTGGGGCAGGAAGGGGACCTACACATGGTACATTTCGATTCGTCATCGTCTACAATTGGGTTGAGGAAAATATCTGATCTAAAAATGGGTAATTTTCATTTTTTTGAAACGATTTGCCGAAATTCATTTTTTCATGTAAATAAAACAGTGACATCGCCTGTTGTAGTTCACAGCAGAAATAAACGCTGGCAGAATTATAATTTGATAAAAATTAAATTTTTTGAATAATTTGAAAAAATTGAATTTCGTAGGAGAGGAAAAACCACAGATTTTGGGACTTTTTTTTCTCGGAAAAAACTTGGCGGTGGTCGGAATCGAATCCCTGACCGTCTACGACCTGAAGTCAGGAGTCCCCCTGGAAGAAGTGTCTTTCCCGCCAAATTTCAAATTCAAAAAACTATGGGACCAGCACAGTGAGAGCGGGCTACAATCGTCACGTATGAGTTCTCGGAAAATTCCTTACGTAAACTCCAATTTCTTCACCGGAATAATTGCGGAAAAATTATGGACGTTTTCAAATCGAAGCGTGATGACACAATTGAGACATCTCAATAAGACGGTAAAGGTGAGGATACGATATCATGAATTTTATGCGCTGTACTTTTTGTTTGCTACAAAGAAATTTTTGAAATGGATCTATTTTTATTTTTGTACTTTCTATTCTGTTGCTTGATTGTAGATGGACTGTCTATCTACAACTCTGTTTGCGAACCACGAACAATATAGTCAACCAAAGAGCCACATCGCGGCTCCGCCGCAAATCAACAAAAACATCCAGCATCCATCACCAATTTTATTCACTAGAAAATGCAATCTAAGTTGTGCCAAAAATAAATTTAAAAAATAAACTTGCGATGTATGCAGTAAGAATGATTTCAGACCTTTTAAAGGTGCGGTAGTTACCGTAAAAAAGTGCGGGATCAAACACAAAGTATATTTTGCAAAACTTCGAACCTGTGCATCTTTCGTACAAAAAAATTCTAAACTCACATTGAAGTGATGACGTCATCAGAAATAATCTGACTGGTTGTAGACGCCCAATAATGATTCCTCTTTGTGGTCACGTGAGCTCCTGGATTGTGAGGCCGCCATCAATTCCATCTCTTCAGAGCAAATGCCAGGAAATTTCCCATCAGAATCGTTCATCCAACAACGTCGACAAGATGCCAATGTCGCCATCTCTAAAATGCAGACACCCGCCTTTGTGATCCCCGCACTCAACACCCCCGAGAATCACGGATTTGTTCTGGGAAAAATCGAAGAACATTTCTTGAAAAGGCAGGGGAAGATTCCCAAGGGGGAGGGGGGAGTTTCATTCCAATACGACACACCTCTAAATGAGGAGTTGGATCCCATTTTAGATAAGTTACGTGTACAGTTGGAGGGTTTGGGTACACCAGAAAAAAGGCGGGAGAATATCAAACCGCACACTTCTAGACGACCCCGACTACCCCCCGCCTCCGACCTCGTATCCTACGCTCATGACACGTCATCACGACAGCTGTTCCACCTTCAAGGAACATTGGAAGATGAGGTAGAGCAGGCGAAGAAGCTGGAGGACGGAAGTCCTGAAAAAGTAGCCAAGTTTAATGTTCTACTGACATATTGTCTTACGATTGGCAAATCTGAGGATCTGGAGATGGTAAGGAGAAGCAATGTGATTCACTTTAACATCAAATAGTTGTGGCCGCTGATACCAAGTAATATGACCGCTTCGAATCTGTTGAGAATGACGCAGGTAATTCTGACATGTTTTCACATCACAATCTAGTTTCTCAATGGGTCTGAACATTTCGCAGTCAAGCCTCTCAGAGCGCAGCACCGGAGAAGTTCTCTCTCAAGATCCTCGGATGACCATATCGAACCTCCGGCCTCTATTGGACAAGATAGTGTCCATGGTCTCCAAAGCTGAATTAAAGTAGTTCTTTGTTAGTACTTCTGTCGAAAAATGTCCATATCTCCTGCGTAACGAGATGAGCACCAAAATGTCATTCACAAAATCATGGATGAGATCAAACACACGGTCCTCTTTGCCCCTCTCTCTTGTATGTCGTATGTTGCATGTATACTTTGGATATTATTGATATGATAAACTGCCCAGAAAAAAGTTCTTAAAGAGTCGTCGCGTTAAGACACGTGGATGTTCCTCGCGTCCATCGTGAGTTTTGAAAGTTAATGCCAAGAGTCGTTTTAAGTAACTTGGGCTACTACAAATTGCCATTGAAGGAAAGACCCACCAAAACTAATCGACACCACCACGCACAGTCCATCAGACACCTTTGGATCGAGGACGCCTGACGGCTAATAAAGAGACACACGGTTGAACAACCATCCGTGTCGTTGTGTTACGCCTCCGTCCCATCAAACGCCACCATGAATCAACAAGGACCATCTAAGAAGAAAAGAAGAGAAAAGAATTATGAAGACACCACACAACCACCAGAACGACATTTATCGAGTTATGTGTCAAAGAGAATAACCAGAATGGGAGTAGAATATGAAGAGGATACAGCAGTAGCAGAGACAGCTAGTGAGTTCTGTTTGGTCTGGAAAAACCTCTATCTTTCTATTATTAATGAGATCCAGGTCGTCCATCTGTTAGTATCGTGAGTTTATTAAACGGCGATGGAGATCTTGATGGTCATGATTGGTCTGACACTTTCACATTCAAGATGAACAAATCAGCTCCAATATCAACTCCAACACCCCAATCACAAAATGGCGAAGATGAAGCAAGAAAACTAGCAAGTAGGACCTTCATTTCTCTCATTTCGTGACGTCGATCTTGCTCCTCTTTCATATGATTGATCGATGATCAGAGTACAAAGAAAGAATGAGGACATATCCTGTTTCCAACAATTTTTATCTGCAGAAACACCCCAATCCATTCCAGCGAAAGTGTTATGCAAACGAGAATCGGTGAGCTCCTCATCTCTTTCGGTAATATTGACTTTTCGAGGTATCTACTTCCTCACCCTCTCGTCATCGTCCACTCATCTTCTAAAACACTACAATGGTGGCGAGTTACTGCCCTTTTAGGTAATGTACTTCCTCTAATGAGAGACCCATTTCGGTAGGTGCAAAAGATGGAGAGACGCTAGACAAATATTCTGGTGGTAGAGAATATCATTATCTGGTCGATCCTTCAGGTCTTCGAAAGATGAACAGGCCATTAGATATCTCATGTGAATTTTCCCTGCGGGTACGACCTCACAATTCATTTATATATCTGAACAATACAGTTACTCTCTCAATCAGCGCTACGAAAATTCACCCTGATTTTTTACATCAAATATATGACAGAGGGAGGCGTTATTTGGCGGGAAAAGTTGATCAGTGAGCCTTTCGAATTACAATCAAACAAGATCTTCGTGGGGGCAGAGCCACAAGTAGAGACGATCACCCCGTGGCAAGGAAGTTGCAACAGCAACACAGAAGTAACCATCAAAGGGTCAGATTTTTCACGGAAAGGTATGCCCGGAACGACAGCATGACATTTGTGACGTGCTCACAGTGAGTGTGCACCTGGACGGCAGAGAAATTCCGGTGTTAAGATTGGCCAGTACATTCGTCGTAGTACAGGTTCCGGCCCACCCAGCACTCCAAACCACCACGAAAATGCAGCTTTTGCTCATCAACCACTTCAAAAAGCAGAAAGTGCCTGCGAGAAACACCCACGAATTCACCTTCCTCGTATAAATCGTCGGATTCCGTTGAATTCGCGAAGAATTGGCCGCGTCAAAAGGAGGGGAATTTCCCCCAAAAGCGCAGTGTATTCGGAAGTCCGAGATGTGCTCAAAATTGTTACGTTCCTTACGTTTGTTCCCAAGGAGGATCTTCCGTGGTCTCGTCTTCCATTATTCCGCTGCTATACCTTCAATTGGCGGGTGCAACTTTACCATTGAGAAGAAGTTGGATCTCAAGGCCGAGAGGAACAATTACCAAGAAATCTGTCAGAATGAAGACATCATTCTACAACGATGTCTGAAATTTTCCGAATTTGCCACTTCCCTGATCGGTGCCTCTCCGCAGTTTCCTGTATACAGAGGAAAATTGAGATTACGTAATTGCCCTTGGACCAAAAGCATGAATTTCATTATTCAGACAATTTTACATTGTATGCATCAAATAACATTTTATTATTGCTTCTCCTCTTGCCTTATTCAAGTATTATTAATAGCCTATGGTCTCAAAAAACTACTGTTTGTTTTGGCAGCAACGAAATCTCGAAATAAATTTTATCACTTTTTTCAACAATATTTTTGTACAGTAAAATTACACCAAAAATGAAATCATCTCTCACCTGGCTGGCCTTGAAAAACAGAAGAAACAGCAAGCAAAAATCTGCACTATATTTACAATGGTGTAATGTCGAAATCACAGGCGGGAGAACCGAAATTTAAAATTTTTGGTGGACCACAAGATACAAACAAATGTCACTTCTGAAACAGTCGACAGAACTCTTAGCACCCTCTCAAGAGGCGATTCAAAGGATCATTAAAGATCTTCGTGAGGTTATGTATAGCGGTGATGCAAGAATGTGAGTCACCTCTTCATCATTCATTCACTAATAAGAATAGTTTTGTATCTCCAGAAGAAGGAAATTTACTGCACATTGAAGCTCTCATAATAGGTAATTTCCTTTCTTCTTTTCTTCACTAAACGATAAATGTAAGGTCCATCCGACACGCCCTATGAGAATGGCTTCTTCCATTTCGGTGATGTAGACAATACTAACTTGATTTCTTACTCTTGTAGATTTACATTTTCCTTTTGATTATCCTTGGAGGCCACCAAAAGTGGAATTTAAGACGACAAATGGAGGAACTGTTGACTTTAATCCTAATTTATATGCAAATGGAAAAGTCTGTCTCAGTATCCTTGGCACATGGGCTGGTATGTTTACATGATGTTGATGTTTGTGACACTTGACGATGTTTTTACCTATTTTCAGGGCCTGGCTGGACACAAGTTCAGAGTCTCTATTCGGTGTTGTTATCCATCCAATCTCTGATGAACGCACAACCATATTTTAATGAACCAGCATATGAAGTAGGTCTTTGTCAGGAAGCTTCTAAGTGATCCAGAAAACAAACCCACCACCAGAAGTGTTGAAGAAATACAATGAAAAGATCGCGTACGAGACGATGAGGGTCGCCATCTGTGGCATGATGGAGAGACCGACATGTGGCTCCATTTTTCAGGTGTGTACATCGTAGTCATTCAAAAATTTCTTTTGGTGCCTTTCTCAACATACATGCACTGATCACATTCTTCGCAGGATGAAATGGAAGATCATTTTCTCCAACATTACGACGAATTGCTACAGAGATGTGAAGAACAGATCTCGAGGGAAGATTTGGAACCAAATCTGTTCTATTCCACTCTGAAGACGAGGCTGCAGAATATCAAGGTGCGCTAAAAATAGAAATGACGTCACTGACCCCATAGGCGGGGTTAGATATTTCAGAAGTCAGAAAAAAAGAGGACGAGGATGATGATGGAGGTGGGCCATCGCTGACAGAAGATGCACATGTGAACACATCATTCACTTTGAATGAGCTTCCTTCTATACAGGTAATTCTGCAAGAAATTGGAATTGTACTTTCCACAAAATGAAAAACCTTTGTAATTTTTAAAAGTGCAGCTTTCCCGCCTTTCAAAAATATCAGAAAAACTATTTCCAAGCGTATCCACATATAAAAGAATGCCCTTCTATCAACCATACATGTTTAGTTGCACATGGAATGTTACTATCCTAACAACCAAGAGAACTGCTCTCATCTGCTGATGATTGTTTTAGCCGATCGATCCGCTTTTGATGAGCGATGAGCAGCTCGCGATGTCTTTGCAAGAGAAAGAATACGATTTAAACAAATTTCAAGTAAGAGGAAAAATGCTTTATAAGTGGCGTCAGATTTTTAAATTTTACAAGTCCAAAATACTACAGGAAATCTCTTTACACGAATTTTCACTGAAATTTACAGGTCGCTTATAAATATGATAGGACTATGAGTAGTGACAATTTCTCCACAAAATTCGTCAAGATATCCATGTCTGATATCATGAAGGTGATAACATGACATCGTAATGATGCACTTACGATATCTCAGACACCACCACCTTCTCCCTCCGTTGCAGACATGCCGTTGTGTTTGTGTTGTAGAAGCCAGATGTCACGATATGTCACACTCCCCGCCTGTACGTCCTCACATACTTTCTGTCTACAATGCGCCACAAAAATGATGGTCCAACAAAAGGAGACGACTCCCATCCGGTTGGGAAGGGCTCAAAAGAATGTGCCGACAGATGACATGTATTGTCTACAATGCCCTCTGTGCAGTTCCGTGTCACATATCCCCGCAAAGCATGGTTTGAGACCCATCATAAAGGTCCATGGAAATGTCAAATCAGGAAAATGTGATGAGCATGATGAGGTATGAGATGTCATCATTATTTGCATGTTCAGTGTGTTTGTCTTTTCGAGTGCTGGCACAACAAAAGCGGAAATATTTCGTATTTGCGGAATTCATTCGAAATCACACAGAAATACGCATTTTGGAGGTTGAAATAAACCGCATTTGTGTTTGCGGCAACGGAAAACACTAATGAGGCAAGGCCGTCGAATGATATCTTTGGACACTTGACAAGTGTATCCTTGTCGTTTGCAGCTCTGTCAAATTAGAATGCATCTTTGCGGCAAAGCCATGAGCACACATGACATCGTTCCGATCGATGATGACCTCATCAGGACTACTGCATGTTTTGCATGGACTGTTTTATGGCAGTATGCTACGAATGCGTCAGGCACAAACACGGCCCACATTCATGCGAGCCTTTAGACGTGGCAAGAGATCAAGTGATGAATGAAAGAATTCCAAAATGGCATCGCGATCTGGTTGAGAAAGAAGGTCAAGTGACTCGTTTTATTAAATGATTTAATCTTGGTGAAATTCCACAAAAAACATTTAAATTTTGAATTATTTTGGATTTTATTCTGATGGGAAAAAAAAATTTCTGAATAACTCAGAAAAGCTGAGAAAAACCGAAGAAAATCTCCTCCACAAAAAGAATCACGTCCCCGAATCGCGGAAAATCTCGCAAGATTCAGTCAAATCGCAGTTCGCAGAATTAAGAGTACTGTTGGAGGAGCGAGAGAAGTCCATCTTGGGAGCCCTAGAAATGGCCGAGAAGAAATGTGAAGACATCATCACAACAGAGATGAAGAAAGTGAACACGTCAGCGAGTCAAGTCCGCGAAGCTATCGAGAGGATGCAACAACTTAAAGAGAAAGAGGACCCTTTGGAGGTGATTTCCGAATGAAAGTCCTCAAATAATGAAATATGCTAGAATTGAAAAATTGTATTAGATTTGGTCAGATTCCCCGCACCACGTTGAAAATCTCGGTAATTAACGTGTTCATTACCGAGAAGTGGGGGAATCTGATCAAATATTGCAATAGTCATTAAGATATCAATTGAATTTTTTTAGTTCTTGAGACTTGCAGAGAAGACTGACTGGGATTACGTACAATATACAAACACGAATTTAGAATCAACTCTGCGGCCAGAACAATACAAAGTGAGTGAAATTTCACTTTCTTGATACACGGTTTCATACCGTGGAGATCACGGTTACGAACGAAGATTGACCCAGACAGGTCCCGGGGATGTCCCTCAAACCTGCAATAGATGCGGTGAAATATCTGCAATATCAACCGAATGCTGTACTGCAGGGCTCTTTCTCCGGTCACATCTACAATCCAACGGAATGAAAGATAAAATCTTCTCTGTGTTTTATTCTTTTGTGAGTGTGGCTATTGTAATTAACGTTGCACAATGAAGTTGTAATCTATGTGTTCGGCAAAGCGATTATCACTTTACTCCGGTTGAAAGAAATTTCTGGTCTAAAAATAGAAATCGAATGGCTCGTAATTTAGTCCACATTCAGCCATCAAAAAATTTGCACAACATTCGAATTCCAGCATTATGAATTCTCTTCAAGGTGGTCTGTGGACAACATTCCAAAAAACGTGCATTTTCAGTCGAATATATTGAGGGTCAGGATCTTCTCCTTGTCTTCTTTACATTGGACTCCGCCTGTCTTGCCTTGTCCTCTTCACACTCACAGTTTCGAATCCACGCAAGAATCTGTTCTTCAGACATGTTTGTTACATTCGATAGCTCCTCCAGCATTCTGGGCGGAATCTCATCGCTTTTTAAACAAAGACCTCCTTTGTTCTTGTTGTAGAATGTCCTTAAATGGTCAAGTGCCTCTTCCTTGGATATTTCTTCTACCTGTTGAACAGTCAAAAATGATGGTGATCAGACTCTTCTCACCTTTTTTTGCTTGTTGCGCCTGGTGTAGTTCCAGTCCTTTATCTGTCTCTTTCTTAGGTTGGTTTGTTTCATGAGATATTCCAACACTTCATCAGTAAATTTCTCGCCGTGGAACTCCTTCTCCAAGATCTCTATGAATTCTGGAGAGAAGCGAATTCCTCTGCCTGACTTGGGTCGTGCTGAAATCTCTGGGGATGTGTCATCATCCTATTGTTTCATTAGATGATATGTCCTTCTATATAGAACAGTACCCAGTCAATCTGCTTCAAAGTCTCGGCCAAGTGCACTACGGCTTCCACAATCAATTTGAATTTGCTCTGAATGGAACTACTAGCTTTTTGGGAGACACGTTCCTGCGCATCCTCTTCTGTCACCACAAATTCTTCTTCTTCATAATCGTCGTCCTGTATTGGATCAGCAAATACAAGACCGTAGACGAAACTGACCGAATTGTCACTCTGGGTGGGTGTTGTCGCTACTCTCCTTTTCCTCTTTACTGGAGTATTCTTGGGGTTCGGCAGCTGATTCTAAAGAGATAAGAAAAAAGCAAGTCCTGTCTATCATCACCATCTGTCCTGTGTCTGGTCTGTTGGATTATGCCTGTTGGATTGCTGTTGATTTGGTGCCACGTAAGCCCAATAAATTCGGTTTTATACGTTTCGGCCGAAACGATTCGGCCAAAATTTTCGATTTCCCACCAATGCGGAACCACAGCTCCATAATAAATAAAGAAGCTGTGGTTCCGCATTGGTGGGAAATCGAAAATTTTGGTTCTATTCCCGCTTTGAAAATCGTTTCGGTTTGTTTCCAAAACGTATTCGGTTTGTATTGGCTTTCTTACTGGCACATGACCGAAATTTCGGGCCCCCCCGGAGAGATGCTTCCACATTCGGGCCATGATGGCCCGATGTGATGC